>CM068714.1:29481982-29761982 GCA_035079005.1 Fraxinus americana
TAATCCGAATTGTGAACTTCTTGTTTATACTAGAAAGAAGATCCCTGAAAGAAATAGAGACCTTCCTATCATCCCAGTGCAGGATCAATCAGAATCCCTGGACAATGGCTCCTTGAATACTTCAGGTAACTCTTCTCCTATTCCCGTCTTGTCAAATTTTGTTCCTATTTTACCTCCTGCTCCCATTTCAAATTCAGATCCTGTAGCAACTCTAAAAAATACAACCTCAGATCTTGAAGTTCCAATTGCCATAAGAAAAGGAACCCGAACATGCACTAAATATCCTATTGCCAAATATATCTCCTACCAAAAACTCTCCAATAATCATAGAGCATTTACCTCAAAAATTTCTCAAATTGTTGTGCCAAGAAATATCCAGGAAGCACTAGATGATACAAATTGGAAATTAGCAGTACTTGAGGAGATGAACGCTCTTAGAAAGAATGGCACGTGGGAGATAGTTGACTTGCCAAGGGACAAGAAAACTGTAGGGTGCAAATGGGTTTTTACAGTGAAGTGTAGGGCTGATGGTAGTATAGAAAGGTACAAGGCAAGACTTGTTGCAAAAGGTTTTACACAAACCTATGGAATAGACTATCAAGAGACATTTGCCCCTGTGGCCAAAATAAACTCAATCCGAGTATTATTGTCCCTTGCCATGAATTCGAATTGGCCCTTACACCAATTGGATATAAAAAATGCTTTCCTTAATGGAGACTTAGAAGAGGAAGTTTTTATGAGTCTGCCACCAGGGTTCGAAGAAAGGCTTGGTGTAGATAAAGTCTGCAGATTAAGAAAGTCATTATACGGCCTCAAACAATCCCCAAGGGCTTGGGTTGAACGCTTTGGCAAAGCAGTAAAACGTCATGGATATTTTCAAAGTCAAGCAGATCATACCATGTTTTATAAACACTCAAAAGAAGGTAAAATTGCTATTTTGATTGTTTAGGTGGATGATATTATCTTGACAGGAGATGATAGTGCTGAACTAAAAAGACTAAAGGAAAGGCTTTCTGGTGAATTCGAGATCAAAGACTTGGGTGCATTGAAGTATTTCCTTGGAATGGAGTTTGCTAGGTCTAAGGAAGGTATATTTGTTAATCAACGCAAGTATGTACTAGAATTGCTTGGAGAAACAGGCATGCTTGGCTGCAAAACAGGTGAAACACCAATGGAACCCAATGCAAAATTACAGCCTGCTAAGACAGGAGCTGTAGTGAGCAGGGAAAAATATCAACGACTTGTTGGAAGGTTAATCTATCTATCTCATACACGACCGGATATAGCATTTTCGGTAAGTATGGTTAGTCAATTCATGCATTCACCTGGACCGGAGCATCTTGAAGCTGTTTATAGAATTCTGAGATATTTGAAGGGGACTCCTGGAAAAGGTCTACTTTTTAAAAATCGTGGACATCTACAAATTGAAGCCTACACCGATGCAGATTGGGCTGGAAATATAACAGATAGGAGATCAACATCTGGATACTGTTCCTTTATTGGAGGAAACTTGGTTACTTGGCGAAGTAAAAAACAAAATGTGGTTGCTAGAAGTAGTGCAGAGGCAGAATTTAGAGCAGTGGCTCATGGTATTTGTGAGGTTATATGGATTAAAAGATTGTTAGAAGAGTTGAAGACTCTAAATTCTTTGCCAATGAAGTTGTACTGCGACAACAAGGCAGCAATTTCAATTGCCCATAATCCAGTTCTTCATGACAGAACAAAACATGTAGAAGTGGATAAACACTTTATCAAGGAAAAACTTGATAGTGGTCTGATTTGTATGCCATACATCCCAACTACTGAACAGATTGCCGATGTATTTACTAAGGGACTGCACAAGAAGCAATTTGACATGTTTTTGGGCAAGCTGACTATGGAAGATATCTTCAAGCCAGCTTGAGGGGGAGTGTTGGAAATCAAGAAGATATTTGACAGCAATTAACAAGATTGAATTGTTGTAAATTAGGAAGTCAATCATTGTAAATTAGGAATGTATCTTTGTTAGGTAAACTAATTAGTTGTTAGTCATTACTTTCCTTGTTTAGATATTATTTCCTAGTTTTTTTATTTCCTGTAACTACTATAACTGGGAATCAATGTAATTCAGTGAAAAATAATTCAATAGAAGAATTCATTCTCTCAGTTTTTAGCAGCCTCTGTACCATGTGATGGGTTGTCCAAGTTCTCATCCGAAGGTACAGTCCCAATATCACAAATTGGAGTTTCGGGTGCATTATTGTTTGATACCCTATCATGATAATTGAGTTCCTCATGTTGTACATTTTGGTCAACATACGCTAGGGCAAATGAACGATCTGGACAATTTGTATCCCTCCCCATGCCGACACTTGGGAGCTCGGCTTCCAAAATAGTAACGCATATGGCAGTTTCATTATAAACTGATATGTACCATTTTAAGTCTTCATCATCGCGTATTTCGGCCGGAGGTATATTGAAGTTCGGGACCTTGAACTTCAATTCAATTTCAGTCCGGGGATCAAGAATACGAAGTTTGTCCTTCAATTGTAGCACGAGTTCGGTTAGAGTAATGCTTGTCGGCACTAAAATGGAAGTGGTTTTGTCCCCTTCCCACATCCATTCTTCATCCACATTAACAAACCGTCATCCATACGATACGATGAATCTCAAATTATTACTCATACCTGAAACGTTAAGATTACAACAGTAAGAATTCAGTATAATAAATATATCTACATTTAATAATATGAATGTTGAATTTTCAAATATTGAAATCCATTGAGTAGCAGAAGGTGAAACCAACGATGTGTTAACAATTTTCAACTGTCGAATTCGACAGTTAAATTGTCTATCCCGACAGTTCATAAATATCGGGTTCGACAGTTCACATGTCTAACCCGACAGTTTCAACATAACTGTTCCACCGATGTTCGGTAGGAACTGCCGAGAAATTTGACAAACATGTATTTCATACCTTTGAAGAAATTATTGAAAACATTAATAGTGATAATCATTTTTCAACTACCATATGAAAACACCTTCTCCTTAATAAACAACCCAATGTTTCATTAAATATGGAATCCTTCATTTATGTAAAGGATATTGATAGTTTTATCTTTCACAAATATTTCAAAAATCAAACAAATCAATGAATAATAGTTTCAAAAATTTCTCACATTTCATTTGATCATATTGTATCTAAACATCGAAAAAATAGTAATCTATAAGATAAAATTATAAACAATTTGTAATGACTAACCTCTCAAAATGGATGATGAATTCAATTGTAATGTGTTCTTGATTAATGAATGAAGAAGATGGAGAAGATGTTAGGGTTTGTTAATGGGAAGAAGAAAGTGTTGTTAGGGTTTGTTAATGGAAAATTCCCCTATTAATATTTCAAAAATTTTTTTTTTTTAAAGATAACTATTATTACTCAATATAATATATATATATATATATATATATATATATATATATATATATATATATATATATATATTATATTAAAAAATTTTATAATATTTAAAGTAAATCATCATATCACAACATTAATTACATTCAAATCAAACATTAAACGCTCGTAAAAATGTGATATTAAGGATATTTTGGACATTTTGCACCAAAAAGTGACATTTTTTCTCACAAAAAGTAAAAGTGACAAATTTTTTTGAATTTTCAAATTTAGTGACATTTTTGAAAATTCCCCTTGTTTTATTCACTTAAGGGCATTTTTGTCTTTTGAACACCCTTAGGCTACTTTGAAATTATTGATTTGTGGAAAAGTAAATGTGAAATTTCTCTGTTTTGACCTGGCCATTTTTAAATGAACCTCTCAGGAGGAAATACGTGTGAGTAGCCTGTAAAAAAGGTCATGATTCAAGTTTGGCCTTTGATCAAGAAATAATACTAAAAAAAAAATCAAAACCTAATTTTAAACACCTAAAAGGCAAAAATACCTCTCATTAAAAGAGAAAAAAAATCTCATAGACCAAAAACGTGAAAACCGACTCCAACAATTCCCAAAAATGACCACTTTATTTTTGAATCCAGCCACCACACTGACAAACAACTGTTACTGACGCCGGCACCAACAACCACAAAGAGGAAGGTTAATTTTTTTTCATATATTGTGTTTCAATTATTTTCATATTTTTTGAGTTTATTGAATCATATATGCGTAGATTTGTTTGAGTGTTAGGCTTAGCGGTGAAATTTTGGTATTTTAGGCTGTGTTTGAAATGACGATTTTTAGCCATTTTCGGCGAAGAAACCGACTGCAAACAGCCTATCCCGCTACCGACTGTTTGCCTGTTTGCAGCCGGTTCAGCCAATAGAAACCGGCTGTTAACAGCTGGTCGAACCAGTTGTGAACAGTCGAGGTCTCAGCTGTTGACCGAAATTTTTAACAGTCGAAAATGTTCCGTTGTCAACAGTCGAAAAATTTCACTGTTAACTACCGATTGTCCGTCTGCTTTTTTTCGTAACAGAAGGTGAACCAATCAGAAAGTTGTGTGGATGAATTTTTTTCGTTCGTGCTTAAAAAAATTATAGATCTGCTAAGAAAATTTATCTGCCAACAACCTATATCGAATCTTAATTTATCGAGTAAAAACGTATACAAATTTAATAAAAACGAAATTAAACAGACGTATTTATACTTATAGATTCGAAGTAATTGATGAAAATCAAATTTTTTCCTCAGTTATGAATATTTTTGAAATTTTCAGAGTGAAAAAGTTGATAGAGTTTTTATCCGTGTTTGAGCTGATTCTGTAATTTTATGTAGGAAATATCTGGTTTTTATTTGTTAATTAAAATGATAGTATTGTCTTTTTAACAAAAATATATTTTGTAATTGTATTCACTTATAGCAATTTTATCTTTTGAACACCCTTGGGCTACATTGAAATTATTGATTCGTGAAAAAGTTAGGGGCCGTTCTCTTCGTGTTTCAGTTTTGTGTTTTGTGTTTTGAATTTGTTTTGTGTTTTGTGTTTTGAGTGTCTGTTTTGAAATTTCTGAAAATGCGTTCTTTTTGCCATTCTGAAAAACAGTTTCTGAAAACATAAAAATGGAAAACGCGTTTACTTTGAAATTTTGAGAATTTTTTTAATAATATTTTATTGAAAAAAACTGATTATTCAATAAATTGTAATTGTTTAATGTAAGCCCCCGTTTGACACACATTTTATTCTCATTCTCATTTTTTTTTCTTTCTTCATTTCAACTACACATTCTATTAATAAAATAATACTATACAGAAACCCAAAAAATTCTCATTATTTTTTAACCACACATTCTTCCATTAATCACTATTTCAAAATTCATTATTTCTCCAAAATGGGTGTCAAACAGGGATTAAATATAATACTAAATAATCTATACATTTGAAAAAGTGATACGTATATTTCTTTTTTCAAGATATTAAAAACAGAACATAAATTACATTTGATGAAACAGTGTTCCATCGATACAATTAGAAGTTTACGTGTCATGACAACATAAGCAGATACTGAACTACATACAAAATAAATCAACGAAGTCAAGTACGACGTCTTGAGTAGTCATTCCACATTTGTGTCGCAATTTGATCTCGAACTTGTCCCATTTGAGCTGTTTGACTAGCATCAAAATGTATGGCTTCTTGCGCTTGACTTGACTCCGGTATATCATCGAACACCATATTCTCCTCTGAATACTCAGCGAACAATCTATCTAAAGCGTGCTCCTGGCGAATAAAGTTGTGTATTGCGCAACATGTAGTAGGTATTTGTCTTTGTCTACTAAGAGGATAATTGGTAATCAATTTCAATATAGGAAATCTTGCTTTTAAAACTCCAATGCAACGTTCAATAATGTTACGACACGAGGAGTGTCGATAGTTGAACAATTCTTCCTTCCCACGTAGTCTTCTCCGTCCAACATAGTCACGCAGATGATATCTTTGACATCGATAAGGGGCAAGAAACCCAGGCATGTTTGGGTAGCCAGAATCAACAAGGTAAAATTGATCTACATTAAAATAAAAAAAACTCACATAGTGTAATACTATAGATACATTGACAATAAGTATTTGTAGTGCAAGAATATACCTCCCCGTGGCATTGGAAAGTTGTTCGATCTTCTTGTAACTGCGTCAACGAATACTCGCGAATCATTAGCAGTGCCTTCCCAACCAGAATACACAAAAGTGAATTTCATATCGAAATCACATGTTAACATCACATTTTGTGTTACATTTGTTTTCCTTCCACGAAAAGATGTTTGTCTCGATGCAGGTGCCCATGCTGCGACATGTGTTCCATCTATTGCGCCTATACAATCCCTAAAGAAAGGATATTTTTGAAAAATCCGTTCATGCACTACATCTTGATTTGTGGGCTGGATTATCTCTGTACCAAATGCACAAACAGCCCTTATCACTCGTTTAACCCATTTGTGTATTGTGTTGTTCGAATGCTGAAACCTATCGCCAATAATACTATATCGGGTAGTGTGCCCTACAATCATCAGAAACATAGCAACACCCTCCTCGACACTCACTTTCCCATCTTCCAACAACCCTTTGTGTTTCAAAATATCACAAAAATTCATGAACACATGTTTACGCATACGAAAATTGCGATGGCATACATCCGGATGTCCATTTAGAATTTCAGAACGTACATTTTTCCCGTAAGCATTGATGTCCTACAAGGTATCTGTCCAACGGTAGTTCCTACGTGAAGATCAATCATATTAAGCATCATCACATTGTCAATGGAATTTACGTCAAAATCATCTGTCATTAACAAGTCGTCATCACTAGAATCTTCGACAATGGAATCGTCACCATTCACATTATCATCCATCGTGAACAAAATATACCCACATTAATTCTCATAACAACCAGCATTACTTCACATATAAACAAACATCGGATTACGCAATCAACAACAACATCGATAAGTTCATACATGAAAACCAGAATATCTTGAGGTAGTTTACAAGTGAATTAGGAGTTGGGAAAATAATCTGATAGTTCAACATTGCACATCACAAATGAAAACAACAAGATAGTAGCGAAATTAAAACAACGTTCAACATCAAAGTAGTTCCAAGATAGGTCTTCTCCTTCTTCTGGCATCTTCGAAGGACACCGAAAATTGTGATTATCAAAAGCCTTTATTGCTTTCATATAAACCTCATTTGACACCCACTTCCATCTTGTTTAAAATGTCCATGCATGTGACAACGGAATAACTATCATCGGTACCAACCCATGTCAGATTGATTTTGAGATTTTCCTTGAATCTTCGCAAGCTTTTCTTTGAAGTACGGTGTCCGAACCTCGGTTTCTTCATTCCTCATACTACATGATGAGTGACCAGCATGCCATGCGGGCCTCAAGTTTATCATTTTTCTTGTGATCTTCGGTTCTTTGCGTACGCCACCCGACGTACCGGTTTCCTCGCGCCGACGCAGATATTAGAAACCCCATCCACTTCGTCTCGTTCTCCACACGTACATGCACTCCCATGTTCAAGAAGTCATCTTCAAGTTTTGTCTTTCTTCCTCGATGTGTTTGGAAGGCTGAGGTGGAAGCTGCCTAATCCTCCGATGTGATAGTCCACATTTGAATATCTCCCCCGAGTGTGATAGTGTTTACAACCTTCCTTTTTGAACGACTTGTAATCAAGCGGTTAATCGCATTACAAAAGAAGTCGCATTAGAAAATGGGCACAATTGAAACTCTCAAAAAAATGATGAAAGAAAATATGCTTTCATAAATAAATATACCGTATAAAAGTGTTGCCAAACTTCCTCTCTGAGCGTTAACTTTGTTGGTATTGGGATCCCATGTGACCGGTATGCGCCAACAGTTCGGAGAACATACGGTGAATCTTACGTAAACGGTTCCACTTTCCCTTTAATCTAACTATCCCGTAATCCAATTTGGTTGAAGCAACCATTGTGTCATTGATTCTGCCCCATTCATCTCTTGTGAACGTAGAACATTGCAATGCGTTTGATTTCACTCTCTCATACAGAATTTCAATAAAAGTGAGTTCATTCTCATCCGACCATGACATTGGTTCCTTATTCCTAACTCTGTGACCACCCATGTTCTATATTCAACGTAGATAACATTTCATCACATACAAAATGTGAAAGTAATTTATGATTAAAAAAGACTTTAACGATACCTCTATTCAAATCGAAAGTCACATATCTAGCATTTTGTTAAACAAGTAAGTAGGGTCCACATGAAAATTATAAAGCAACAAATAAGCAATTAATGATGGAAAATGGGGTCCATTACAGGGACCATTAGTAGACAAACATCTCTAATCAAATGACTAATGAAAGCAAACTCCAAAATAATTAGAATCACAATTACAATAAAAAACACATTTTATCACTGTCTTCATTAGCTTAACCAACCATGCTTAAAGGGGAATAGTCCCAACTTAATTTGTTGCTAATTAATTATTTCTGTAATTGGTAGGGCCAAATGCCACACCATTGCTCCCCCTTAAGGGCTAAGAATAATCATTTCTCCTTTTCATTTCCCAACCTAAAGTGTATTTTTAAAAATGATTTCCATTTTACTTCCAAACTTAGGTTACAAAAGAAATCAGATTCTTGTTTGCCAAATGTTGTCCAGGAGATTTTGTCTTTTGCTAATCGGTTTTGTTGTGAGGAAAAGATTTCTAGTAAGATCATGGGGGTTTATTACGTACTTTCTTCTCGTGCCATATGATAGTCATCGGTTAGAGAACATGTAATTGAATCTGTTGGCTTTTCGCGTTATATGCACAATTCCACGTATTCCTCCTTCATTGGTTGTGAAGACATGCTTTACATTCATATTCATGTGTTCTTCGATCACAAATTCTATATATGTGAAATAGCTAGTGAAATCAGCTAAGTACATTTGCTCATTGTTCACGCTTCAAATTGACTATAAGGCATCGCTCTAAAATTCTGTTACGAGAATCCCTTGCTACACTCTTGACTCAGAGGCAAAATCTGAATCACCACCTTCGACTCACCCTATTCACAGAATCATTCACCTTCGACACCACAGAATCAGTCACCTTCGACTCAGTTTCTTCACAGAATCATTTACAGAATCACCTCAAATCATTCACAGACTCACCACCACCTTGAACGGCCCTATTCACGGGAGGCAAACGAGCCGGGGGTAAGTCTTTGCGGAGCCATAACTACCCACCCGCCCCAACCTCCGGCTCCGGCCACCCGGCGGCGCACCTCCGACACCGGCTCCACCACCTCCCGAGCGCAGCTCCGGCTCCCGCCACCTCCAACGCCAACGCCAGCTCCACCCTATCCACCTCCAGCACTAGCTCCACTTATCCACCTCCACCACCAGCTCCACCCCCCCCTCATTCGTCCCAGCGACTGCCCCCACCTCCGCACCGACCGCGCGACTATGTAGCTACCCGCCTCAATTTTCGTACCAATCACGTAAACAAACAAACGGAAAATCGAACCCAACGCGAATAACTAGAGATGATTACAAGCAAAGAAACAAACCTTGATTTAGCTCAGCAAATTCTTGATTCAGCTTGAAACCCGTCGTTGCAGCCCCCGATTTCGAATTCTTGATTCGGCTTTACTGGAACAAAATTCCCCAAATTTCGAAGATCCAGTCGTCCACCCTTCGTCCAGTCGTTTCAGCAATCGATTTGCACCGGATTTCTCCGCCGTTTGTCGATGCCGATGTGATCGGTGAGAAAGAGAGTTCAGAGAGAGAGAGAGAACGGCCTGAGGGTGAGACCGTGAGAGTGAGAGTGAGCGTTTCGCGTGTTTTCTATTTTTAGCCTATTTTGTGTTACCATTTTACAAAACGACGTTTCAGCCATTTTCCGTTTTCAGTTATAAATTTTTTTCCATTTTCCAAAATGTGTTTTCGAAAATAAGATAGAGAACGCGTTTTCGTTGTTTTGAGAAATTAAAAACAGAAAATGGCTGGAAAACAACAAAGAGAACAGGGCCTTAATGTTGCATTTCCCTACCTGACCATTTTAAAATAAACCCTATCAGTTTGATGAGTTAATGGATAGAAAGAATTATAATTATTTTAGTCAAGAAGCTGATATTGAGAATGATGGCGGAGAAGGTCGTGGGATTGGTGTTGTGGATGAACGAAATGAGAGCAGTACTGTGTTGTTATAGAAAGCGAAGCAGCCATGACAGAGGTGTTACTGAACAGTAGATTGAATAATACTTCTCAGATAGTCATCATTAGTGCTAATGTTTGCCCAATCGAAAGCGTCGATTACGAGTATGAATTCAATTTTATTACACTACAGCTGTTCTTGTATGATTCTCTTTGGGCTTTTTGAATTTGGGATCAATTTTAGAACTTTCGGTATTATATAATTTTAATTTTTACGTCAGAGCAAAACATACTCAATTATTTCTTTTTTTTAGTATGCTGTAATTCATATATGTTATAAACTATATTTAGTAATTGTGTTGTGAAGCTTCATTCTCATAATTCATACTGTAAATAATTCTGTGTTTTCTTGGTAAAGATGAATGGAAAATTTCCTATGATGTGACTGCAAAAAAAAGTAATTTTTTCTCATTTTAGACTGGAATAGTTGCAGGTGGATTTTAATAATGATTTGCTAACACTGTTACGTGGTCTCTTCATTTTCCAAAACTACTTAGTAATGACCAAATGTCCAGGGATTTAATTCAATGACAATTTCTTTTGCAGGATTGTTGAGAACAAAATCTTTAAGCAAGACTGGAGATCTAGGAAACGGATTCACATTTTTCAGTATCTTTTTCTCAAATGGACAATTGCCCTTCTAATTGGAATAAGCACTGGTCTTGTTGGTTTCCTGAATAACCTAGCAGTCGAGAATATTGCTGGTTACAAGCTTTTGCTCACTGGCAATCTGATGCTTAAGGATAAGTAAGCCCAATTTTTACTAGATACATAATATTCTAGATTCATATCAAATTCAATGAATATTCTGATTAATTGCACAGAGCCTTGGTTCTTCATGCAAATTTATTGGCATCATCACATTCTGATTACTTTTCTGTAATACTGGCTTTCTTATAGCTTTGAATATTGGGTTCATAACACTAATATGTGCGAATTTTAATGTGATATCCTATGATCATATATTCTAACAGCTGCTACAAACCTTACAGTGCCCGTTCTGTTGTGCACCCTACCCAATGTTTGGTGTTTGCTTTGTTGTAATGAAATGCCTTAATATGGAAAGTGACACTGCATTGGCACTATAAGGTTGAGCTGTATAATAATCTTTTTATGTACTGATCCAGAATTTTCAAGAAATTATTTATAAATGGGGGCAGAAGTGGAAATGAAACTTTTTGAATTAGGTGGGAAACATGTTGGAAAGGATTAAGTCTTTCAAAATGAATAATTACATTTGACATAAGTAGAATTTATCAACAAATCTTTAGAATGTTTTAGAAATATTCATGAATGTTTAAAATAACTTTAATAGGCTTATGTATAGATGTCATTTACCTTGTTTTCTCTTTCACTTTATTGCTCTGATCATAATTGGCAGGAAAATTGATTTCCTAGTACTTCAATTAAATATCTCTCTTGTATGGTATTTCATAATTGGTTGATAAGAATGAACTATTTTTATCCCAGTGCAGGTATTATCAGGCATTTGCAGCATTTGCCGGACTGAATATGATTCTTGCTTTTGTGCTGCGGCACTGTGTGCATTCATTGCCCCTGCGGCCGCTGGGACTGGCATACCTGAGGTGAAACCATCTCTGAATGGTGTAGATGCTCATGTTAAACAATCCAAAAAGAAAAAGAGGCTAGGGTTTTATTGATTCTATATAATATAATTGAATAATGAAAACCTAAATACAAAGAGACTATATATAGTCTAAAATAAAAGAAATTTAAAAGACTATTCTACCCTTACTAAATAATAAAAACAAAATAATCATATATTTCTTAACTTCTCTCCTTAAACTCACGATGCAGCAGCTACAAGTATCGAAAGTTTGCCAACTAGAAAACGAAAACGAGAAATAGAATGCGACTTGGTAAAGAAATCTGCAAGCTGCAAAGAAAAAGAAACAAATGACAAAGTAATTGTGTCATGCTTGAGATGATGACGAATAAGGTGACAATCGATCTCAATGTGCTTAGTTCGTTCATGAAAAATCGAGTTGTGAGCAATTTGAATGGAACTCTGGTTATCACAATACATAGGAGTGGGATGTGAAAGAAAAACTCTCATATCTGCAAGTAACCAACGTAACCAAACAATCTCTTTGGTAGTGGATGCCATAGCATGATATTCTACTTCGGTTGAAGATTGAGAAACAATAGATTGCTTCTTGCTCTTCCAAGAAATAAGATAATCACTCAAAAAGATACAGAAGCCAGTAACAGACTTACGGTCTGTGGGATCACTGCCATGATCAGCATCAGAGTATGCACGCAACTCCAAGGAAAATGTGGATGGAAGTAAAAGACTCTGAAAGACTGTACCCCGAAGATACCGCAAAATACGAAGAACAGCTGCCCAATGAACTGTAGTAGGAGAAGCAACAAACTGACTAACAACATGAACAGCATATGCAATATCTGGACGAGTAATAGTGAGATATACCAATCTCCCAACAATAGTACGGTATAAAGTAGGATCTGATAAAGGTAAACCATCAGAAGAAGAATACTTTACCTTAACCTCAATGGGAGTATCAACAGTCTTATTATCAGTAAGTCGAGCCCGTTCAAGAATATCTGTAACATATTTCGATTGAGAAAGAAGATAACCTCTAGGTGAGCAGGCTACCTCAATACCCAAGAAATATCGTAGAGAACTCAAATCCTTCATTTCAAATTGTCTAGCCAACTCTGTCTTCAAAACTGAAATACCATCAATATCATCACCAGTAATAATCATGTCATCAACATATAAAAATAGAATGATACGACCTGCATCAGTGCACTTAACAAAAAGAGCAGAATCATGACTACTAGAAGCAAATCCAAGGGAAGAGATCACAACAGAAAATTTCTCAAATCAAGCACGAGGTGCTTGTTTGAGACCATACAACGCTTTCTTGAGCTTGCAAACATACTCAGAATCATGTGGAACACCAGGAGGGTGAACTATATAAACTTCTTCTTGAAGATATCCATTCAAGAAGGCATTTTTAACATCAAGTTGAGAGATACGCCACTGACGAACCGAAGCTACTGCAATAAGAGTACGAATAGTAGTCATTTTTGCAACATGAGCAAATGTCTCCTCGTAATCCATACCATAGTGTTGAGAGTACCCTTTTGCAACAAACCTAGCTTTGTATCGCTCAATTGATCCATCAGAATTAGTTTTGATCTTATACACCCAACGACAACCAACACACTCTTACCAGGAGGTAGAAGAACCAAATCCCAAGTACCAGTCTTATGCAAAGCAGAAAGTTCATCATCCATAGCTTGCTGCCAAAGAGGATCAAGAATTGCCTCTTTATAGGAAGAGAGCTCAGAGAGACAATGAATAGAAGCTAAAAAGGAAGTAAAAGATGAAGAATAACAAGAATAAGCAAAATCTGGTAACTTTGTAGACTTACGAATGCGTATGGATTGACGTAGAGGTGGATCCACAGTCTCTGACGGAGCTTGAGGGACCATAGGAGAAGAGGGAGCTTCAGGTGTGCCGGAGAGTAAAGTGTCAGTACATGCAGAATGATCAGTATTTGAAGTGTTAGGAACTTGAGATGACAAACTATCAGAATCAGTAGAAAATGGATCTATACGAATAAGATCAGATCTAGTCAAACTATGAGTAGTTGATGGAATAGAAAAGAAAGGTATATGCTCGAGAAACACAACATGACGAGACACAAAGTTTCTGAATTATTGGATCAAAACAACGATACCCCTTTTGACCTTCACCATAACCAAGAAAGACACAAATAGCAGATCGAGATGACACTTGCTGCGTTCTACATAAGGACGAATAACGAAACAAGTACAACCAAAAACTCTAAAGAAAGAATAATTAGGGGCATACCCATACAACTTTTCGAAAGGAGAAAAACCCGAAATATGAGAAGATGGAATTGTATTAATCAAACTTACAGCAGTAAGAACAGTTTCACCCCAAAATACACTAGGAACTGAAGTAGACAACAAGAGAGAGCGAGCAGTTTCAACACTGTGTCTATGTTTTCTTTCAGCAACACCATTTTGCTCAGGAGTATCTGTACACGAAGTTTGGTGAATAGTTCCATCTAAGGCAAGCAGTTCACAAAATTTTTTAGAAGTGTATTCTCCACCCAAATCACACCTAAAACATTTGATAACAGCAGAATGTTGAGTTTTGACAAGAGCACGAAATGCCGTGTATATCTCAAGGAATTCAGAACGATGTTTCATTAAATAAACCCAACAATAACGAATGTGATCATCAATAAAAGAAACATAATATCGGAACCCTCCTTTTGTGGCAACAGGAGAAGGCCCCCATATATCGGAATGAATCAAATCAAATGGAGAGGAAGAAACAGAAATACTTCGATTAAAAGGTAAAACTGAAAATTTTGTCAGTTTACATCCACTACAATCTGAAATATTATAAGGTTGCAAATTTCCTAATGCTCCTGTAGAAGCCAAATATCTCAAACGAGAAGACGAAACATGACCTAGGCGAGAATGCCATAAATAAAAACTAGAAGAAGAAAGACTCAAACGAAAAGAAGACAAATCAACACTAGTAGCAGCAGCAACAACGCAACTGCAATTGGTACTTTTAACTCATCCAAAACATATAGTCACCCCTTCCTACGGCCTGTCCCAATCAACTTATGAGACTGTAGATCCTGTACATAACAAGAAGAAGAGGAAAATGTGACTAAATTACCAGAATCACATAACTGACCAACAGAAGCATCATTTAATGTGAGTTTCGAAATATGATAAACATTAGGGAGAGACAAGTGAGGTGTGACAACAGAACCAACACCTGCTAAAGGCATAGGAGTGTCATCAGCAGTCATGACAAGAATAGAAGACGAAGGAGACACGGAAGCAAAAGATGAAGAATCTGGAGACATATGATGTGAAGCACCAGAATCAAAGACCCAAACAGAATGTGACATACCTGAAGAACTATGAGGCAATTGACCTACAGAAGAGACATAGCTTGTAGTAAGGAGAGAAACTTCTGTAATTGCTCAGCCAGAGTACCAGGATCGGTGAAAGGACCCGATGAAGCTACCGCTGCAGTATTGGACTGTGGTGGTCTATAACCCTGAGGTGGTCTACGATCATTCGATTGTGATTGATTGCCAAGCTTCCAAGCTTGGAATTGCTGCACGGTTCGATTCTATTGTCTCAACTTAGGACACTGAGCCTTCCAATGACATTTCTCCTTACAGAAGTTGCACTCATCACGAGCAGCCCTTGCGTGAAACATATTCTGATTATTAGACAGTGACTTAGAAGGCATTGCTAACACAGAAGGATTAGGAGTAGAAAGAATTCCCTTTACAGAATAAGACTTAAGACGTATTTCTTCAGCCAATAACTCACTGACAACTAAATCAATAGAAGGAAGTGGAGAACGATGTAAAATTGAACCTCTAGGTCCTTCAAAATCACTGCGGAGTGCCGTTAGAAACTGTACCAACCGTTGCTGCTCTCTATGAACAATATAGGCATTACACGCTTTTAATTCTACCGATTCTGTAAGAGCCAATTGATCCCAAAGATCTGTTATAGCATAATAAAACTCCTGAACACTCATATTCTTCTGCTGAAGAGCTCGTATGTCATTCTCCAATTGATACTATTTTGCAAAATTTGACTGAGTGAATAACCTTTGCAGATGTTTCCAAACCTCCTTTGTTGTCTCATACTTTGTCAACTCTCTACCTATGGAATGCTCAACAGAATTGTTAATTCAAGTAATAATTTTTGAATTGTTTGCTTCCCAAGTATCTATCGAAACAGCATAACCCTCATCAGTATCCATAGGTTTCATAGAAGATTTACTAACATATCCCCACATTTTTTTACCTTTAAGAAAATTTCTCAACACATAATTCCAATACGAATAATTCTTTCCATTCAACCTCACACTCACGGATTTAAGCGAATCGTCTCTTTCAGTAGCCATAATAAAAGAAAAAAAGGAAACTCAAATCGCAAAAGAAAGGGAAATGAAATACCAGATTGCAGAAACTAAATGAAAACCTTAACGAAATACCAAATTGCAGAAAGTGAATGAAAAATCCTCTCGAAATCGTCTCTTCTCTAAAAAAAAATTATGTCAAATCCCATGAAACCTATCTCTGATATCATGTTAAACAATCCAAAGAGAAAAAGAAAAAGAGGTTAGAGTTTTATTGATTTTGCATAATATAATTGAATAATGAAAACCTAGATACAAAGAGACTATATATACTCTAAAATAAAGGAAACTTAAAAGACTATTCTACCCTTAATAAATAATAAAAACAAAATAATCATATATTTTTTAACAATTCATTCCATTTTAGCTCCGAGTACTCTTTTTGTCAAGGTGGGTGACATCTTTTCTAGTATTCTTTCCAATTCCCAGCATAGCATTTCACATTCCCTACGCGTGCACATGCCTTCCCTTCTTAATTTATTAATGATATGCTAAATGAAATGAGAAGAAAGTTGTGAATAGTTTCTAGTCCATAAAATTTATAGACGTTTCAAGAGAGACGGGTTGTTTAGCAGCTGCACCTAAGCCCCTGTTTGTCTACCATTATTCCAAAAAATTGTTTGTTACACACACAAACCAATAAAATTACTTTAACAGCTTGTTTGGCACCACTGAAATTTTGGATTAAAAGTCAAATTTGGACCGTTGCACCACTCAACGGTAAGAATTTCACAGAAAGGTACCAAATGTGTGTGAGAAACGGTCAAAAAAAACGGCTCCAAAATCAATTCTCTCCAGCAAGAAATCAGGCCCAGACAAGGCCTAAATTTCAACCACACATTCTCCAAAAAATACTATTCATTACTCTATTTTTCTCCCAATAATGGGAGACAAACACATCCTAAGACAATTATGAATTCAGAAAGGAAGCCATTGGCTTCTAAAAATAGTTGAAACTTGACTGTGGTCCATACTCATACCATATCTAGGAATACATTACCTTTGAATATGCAATAAAATGCTGTCCTCGGGTCTTCTGTTAATATTTGCATATAATGCACATATTCCATACAAAAAATTTCGAGGAAATAGTTAATGACACACATGCATGATTCTACAATGAAAAAAAGTGAAGACTTATTCTCCATAAACTTAAAGTTTATGTCCTCCTTTGCCACTATATATCTATGCAATCCGTAACAATTTATATCTTTGATTCTTATAGATTTTTGGTTCCATTTTTGAGTTTCTGCAGGATAGTACACACTGGTGCCTACATAGCCAACTTTCTTGGACAGGGAGGCTCTCGCAAGTATCATTTGACTTGGAAGTGGCTCAGGTACTTTAAAAATGATCGAGATCGAAGGGATTTGATTACTTGTGGGGTTCCTGCTGGTGTCGCTGCTTCTTTCCACTCCCCCGTTGGCGGTGTTCTTTTTGCTCTTGAAGAGGCGGCCTCATGGTAACTAACGCCATTGTAAATTCGAAAAATACTTTGTCCATCAAAGAATACAAATTAATTGAGCCAATCGTCTTATTTATCCAATTAAAGATGCTTAAGACCTGAGTTTCACAGTGCATGCATAGAGGAGAAATATAACTGCTTAAATATTTTAAAACGTAATGGTATAAGTAGCTTTTCGAATTTTTTGTATACTGGATTTTCAATATATAATTCAAACGCATCCGAGTTTATGGCCATGCGAAAAAATATATAAGAAAAATGGAATACATATAATTGAGTGGAAAATCTGGTTATATGAGCTTGTCTTAGCTTGCATCATCCCTTTAAGTGGAGTCTCTTTAAGGAACTTATTTCTTCACCCATTGTCTACTTTTAGGTGGAGGAGTGCGCTTCTTTGGAGGACTTTCTTCACTTTGTAGCTATGATAGTGAGATCTCTAATAGAAATTTGTCGGTAGTGGTGGCAATCAAGCCGAGCGGCTCGTACTGTAGCGACCCACGAGCCGCTCGGGCTCGTCAAAAGACGAGCCCGGGCACGAGCCGAGCGGGCCGCTCGCTAGACGAGCCGAGCCCGAGCTCGGCTTGTTAAGGAGACGAGCGCTCGTGGGCTCGTGAAAAAACCATTAAAAAAAAAAGCTAAGAAAAGCTTAAAAAAAAAAAAAACTTAACGAGCCACGAGCCGACCCGGCTCGGCTAGTGAGCTCGCGAGCTCGCCCACGAGCAAACGAGCCACAAGCCTGCTCAGCTCGTGGCTCGTTTCTCCACGAGCCACGAGCCGTGCTCGTGGCTTTAAGGGCCGAGCCGGCTCGTCTCAGCTCGGCTCGGCCCATTGACATCACTATTTGTCGGAGTGAAAAATGTAAACTATTTGGACAGGGAGGTTTGACCATGTTTGATGTCAATTCAGCAGATCCTTCTTATAATACTAAAGATCTACTCGCCATTATGTTAATTGGGGTTCTTGGAGGCATTTTTGGAAGCCTTTACAACTATCTTGTAGATAAGGTCCTTGGAACATATAGCATCATCAACCAGTAATGCCTGTTAACGTTAACCACCTTCTCTTATGTAGTAAATAGTTTGTTTTACACTAATAAACGCCAGATCTATTAGCCATTAGGGAGATTTTTGTTTAAAGCATGACAAGCAATATTTTGGTTTTATTATTTGATAAAGATCATAGTAACGTTAAGAGGAACAATTTATTCATAAACATGTGTTTAACTAAAATTGTGTTCTTATTTATCTGAAATGCACCTGCTTTTTCTTCCCCTTGTAGGAAGTCCTATTTTTGTTTTGGCTCTAATCATTGGAGAAAATTCAAATATTTCGGAATCAGATTTTTCAGTATGCAGTGAATTATATTTATATATGGAGAGAAAATTCATATATTTCGGAATCAGATTTCTTTAAATGCAGTAAATTTTGTATTTATCTGTATCATATTTGAATGTTAATCCTCTTGTTTAACTTTTTAACAATTTGCATGCTCTAAGGATGATGGGACATAATGGGTTTCCAGTTATTGATGAGCCACCATTCTCAGATGCACCAGAACTATGCGGGTTGGTTTTGAGGTTCTCGCTTACTTGTTTTGCTCGAAGGAAAAAAATTTGACAAGAACCAGGTATTGACTGGATTAGAATTTTTAAGGATGTGTCATGCCTTCGATTTTGCTAAACCGGGATCAGGTAAGGGGCTTAAGGTGGAGGATTTGGACATTAATGTCGATGAAATGGAGATGTATGTTGATCTCCATCCAGTTACAAATACATCTCCATACACAGTAGTAGAGACTATGTCCCTTGCCACAGCTTCTGTACTCTTTCGACAACTTGGTCTCAGACACTTGTGGGTTGTCCCAAAGACACCCGGGGTAAGAAATTTGTCTTATTTGTTATCTGAACGAGGTACCTGTAATGTATATCTCATTTTCTCATATTAACAAAATAAATAAATGGTTAAATCCACCCCTCTCCCGCAGGTTTAAGTCTTCATTTATGATCAGATCCTACATGAATTCCCCTATCACTTCTATCAATGAGAAGCTTTTTCCCATACTGTAGTTGCAGTTTATTGTTGAGATTTAGAATTCTTTGCAACCATAACTTCTTTTCTATAATTTGCAGAGACCTCCAATTGTAGGAATCTTGACACGACACGACTTTATGCCAGAGCATGTGTTCGGACTCCCGCATATTATCCCCACAAGTAGCTGCACAAATTTACTCAGGCAAGTGAACATTATTCGGTTGATACTTGACTTGTTTACATGTCCGTGAACTTTGGCTGGCTTACAAGATTTACAAGTCTTCACTTCCAAGTTCCAACAATCATATGCATATTCCTTTGTATTTATCAAGCTCGTAGATATCTTATGGTGTGATTTGTATATAACCGAACCGTTTGTTGAACTCAATAATTGGGTTAAATCAAGATAAGATCGTCCGTAGTAATTTCTTCAGTTGTATTTCAATTTTGTTGCGAACTTTAAACTCCAAATTTGACTGTTGCAAAAGGTTGGCATTTTGTCAAGTTGCTAGACAAATATTCAGACAAAATTTTGTTTGGATGTTATTGAAGTTGAATGAGAAATGTCTTGTGCAAGATTGCACGTTTTAATAGTACTAAAATCCTCCACTTCGTTAAAAGGGTCATAGGTTTACTTGGTGTAGTTACCTATAAAGCAAATATTCGCATTGTTAAATGATGAAACCATCAAATGTATTTCTTGTCTCTTACAAGAGCTTCCAAAATTCTATTACAGTAAGACTTTTATTTGATTTCGCATTTTATCATTGTATTCAATTATGATGGTAAATGAGCACTTGGATTTCCCAAATGGAGGTGTTTCACATATTTATTTACAAATCATGGAATACGAGGGTAGCCTATGTCACATTACCAAATACAAATATCTGAACATGTTTGGTACCGAGTACTAAATCGGACTTGAAAACACCACTGGCAACCGTTCAACTTCTTTTTCTGTATTAAATCAGCTTTATCAAACATGTCTTGCACATTGTAGCTATCACGAGCTCACATATGAAGATTACACCTTTTCTAAGAAGCTGCTACGATGATGAGTGTTCCATATTCCCTTATCCCATGAAGATCTCATGCTTCAACACTTAAAACATTGTCCTTGAACGGTCCAGAATCATGCAGTAATTTCATTACGAGTTTAATCTGTACAAGAATTCAGTAAACTATAGTTGATAAACGATGATACAAAATTCAAAAGAAATTATAGTTGATAAGCGATTGTACGAAATTCAAAAGAACGCAAAATGCGTTTATTCTGATTCGGGTCTCTACTGAAAGACTTAAAACGAGTATTAAGAGAAAATTGACAAGGAGGAATGAAGTGAAGTTTTTATCTTGCAGATTTCAGAGGGAAGAAAGGGTCCACGCGTATACAAACATGGCCTACCAGCACAGTAATTGCAATTTTCTATTTTATCAAACTTTCACACCTTAGCTCCTGTTTGACAATCATACTTTTCAAAAAAAGAGTTCTGAATAGTGATTTTTAGAAGAATTGTCAGGTTAAAAATTAGGAAAATGTTTTGGGTTTACGAGCATAATATTTTATCGTGCGAATGTGTGGTTGAAAATTAGTACGTAAACAAAGAATTTGAAAAGTATGGTTGTCAAACAGGGGCTTAATATCCACAAACTCGGGCCATCTCAATTTCATAGGTTTAGCTAGAGAGATGAGACCAATTGCCCCATTTACAGTTGCAGCCCATAAATTTTACGATCTACACTACAATGTAATAAGTCAAAAAGATGCATCATCAATTAAAAAAAAAAAGTGTCTGGCTTCCATGATAAACAAAAACATTTGTTGTATCTAATGGCTTAAGCTTTCGCAAGAGGTAGTTCATGACAAGTCTTTTAGGATAAATATAAGACACGCTTGTAGGACATACACAAGAATTAAAAATAAGAGACAAAAAAAGGAGTCTTAAATTAAGCAGTATCATATCGTTATTGATGGACAAATCTAAAAAATATAATAAAATTACCTGAGCTGCTTCCCGAGCCAAGAAATCTGCAATGACTTTACGAAACTCTGCATCTAAAATGTAGTGACAGCTGTAGGTTGTCACCGGCAGATAACCCCTCTGAATTTTATGTTCACCTTGAGCTCCAGCCTCTACCTTATCAAGATTAAGTTCAATAGCTGCTTCTATTGCCTGCAGCAGTAACATAAATCCAGGTTTCAAGAAGTTTATTTTCCAATCAATTAATAGCTTGTTCGCATTGTGAACAAAAAATCAAGTTTATTAGTGAACCTTTCTCAGGTTAATTACAGTTTGTACCATGGTTATGTAAACATCAAGCTAAAGATCCCATGAAAAGAAAAAATTACAACATATTCCAATGAGTCTATAATAAGGAGATCAAAATTTCAAAAGAAGCAACATTTATGTCAATGATGTTACTACCAGATACTGCCCCCATGGGATATAACTTTACAGATAAAAGCTGAGAGTAAATTCATAACCTGATAATAGCAGGCTTCAAAATGCAAATTTGGATAATATGCACGTGGGAGACATCCCCATAATCTCCCATATAATGCATCTCCTCCAATAAGATTAAGGGCTGCTGCAACAAGCTCTTCCCCTTCTTCAGCAGCAACAAGTAGTACATTGTCGCCCATTTTTGAAGCCATATTGTGGAAGAACTCTCTTGTTAAATAAACACTACCCCACCTGAAGACATAATAATAAATAGCATGTGTTCAGCTAAAATTCCAAGCTTTTTTCCACAATATATACTCGGCAAGAAATGGATTAATCAACATAATGCTGGCTCAAAAAAATCAACAACGAAATAAAAGGTTGAACAAACACACTGAACTTATTATCTGTGGTGTTCCTGTAGAACTCATAGAAGGTATCCCAGTGCCTAGCCTGCCAACACACCATTTTAGACAAACAAAAGTGAGAACTTGAGGATACAAAATACTGAATGAAAATTCAAAATGCAGGTTAATATGTTTTTACAGGAGTTAAGACATGTATATCAACTCTTACAGAAACAATGCAATCTCATTTTATGAAAAGATAGAAGCCCGTCAGCATTAACTGCAGATATCATCTTTATCATTGAGGAAAATAAGAATTGTCGGTGATGCAATATATACCTTAATTTCATATCCTCTTAGACGCTTCATGGTTAAATTCTGGGCCGAAATCTGCAGGAGGGAATTTTGCTTTAACATGGAACTAAGTGAACATCCTTGACAGAAAAAAGAACATAAATTGGAAGCTACTAGCTCTTTCCAAAATATACTCTTCCTAACACAACTGTGAATTTTCTTGACCGATAGTAGCAGCTTTTATGAGTTATAATCATATAGTAAGATGATGCTTCTTAAGATACTAGGAAACAGAATCTGCTCTGATCCTGTGTAGGAGGTCTCTCAATTATATACAACTTCTGTGGTATCTTTTGAATTACAAGAGTGTAATGAGTCATGCTTGGAAGACTTGAGTGGAAAATCTGAGGCCTCCCTTCAATTTCATGCTAGGTTCATGTACTGAGGTCCTTGTACAAACAGTTTATCCCTGACAGTGCATCCTTCTATTTCTATTGATCGACAGATGAAAGAAAAAATAATGAAAACCCATACCTTCTTACGCTCTTGACGAATATTTTTCCTTTTACTTTGCTTCATGTCCATCAAAAACTCATCAAAACTGCATTAAACAGCAATATCGGATTACAAATAACAAGACAACCTGACATATTAACACAATGTTTACGTTCAAATTGAAAACTACAAACAAGGACAATCTTACTCCCAACAGTACAAGGATTCCTGTGGCATTGAATGAAAGACAAGGCTGATTTACTTTATCTATTAATATCAAATAATAAAGCTAATACGATGAGCCAAAGAAGCAGCTACATATAAATAGTTAAATACCTTTTATAGTTTCGATTTTTCCAGTGATACTGCATTCCGATCCTCTGTAGAAAACCTTTCTCCTTCAACTTGTCCCACTCATTTGCAGAAGGGAAAGTGATGTGCAGTGATGAAACCTGAAACTGGCAAAGATCTGCAACTGTAATTACCTGGCAGTATTTAAAAGAAAATACTTGTGCAACCGAAAGATGTATTCAAACAAGACACAACTTTATGAAACCTTAATGTAGGGGGCAGATAGAAGCTCTGGCAACAATTTGGTTTGATAACAGTTGTACTGCAATTAGGGTTTTTGGATTTTGTGGCAGTGAATTGGTTATTGCAAGGTGGCAGCATGATTCTGGTATATGAGAAGAATGGGAGAGCTGGAGAACCTGATGTCTCATGTTAGCCATCCAGCTATATTGGGTTTCCTTTACCTAAACTTTTGTGCCTGATTAAACAATTAAACTGGGGTTAACAAAGTGGTATTTAACTGAAAACGTTCTGAATGGCAACCAGAGATTGACTTGTTGGAAGAGTACGAGAGCGTATCCACATAAAACACATGCAGATAAGGACTACAAAATCTCTTAAGAAGATTACATATCAATAATTTCTAACCACAATAAAAGCAAGATACTCAATTGAACTTTCGATTTATCCATGAACAGTAAGTCCCTATCTCAAGAACAAACTAAGGAAGAGGAGAAATGATATAGGAGTAAGACAATCCTATTGTAAATAGGATAAAAGTTAGATATTTATAATAAGACATTTAGTTGTAATATGTTTTGTCTTTTTATTCTTATTTCTTGATTAGAATAGTATTTCTTTTTTTTATTGATTAGAATAAGATTTCTAATTTCTTTTAGATTGGGATTTTATATTAATTTCCTTATATTAGTAAGATTAAGGAATAATTTGTCTATACGTAGAAAGGCTTTTTAACTTTTTCAATAATCAATTTAATACAATAAAATTATTCCCTACATAGTTTCTAGCTTTTACTTTATTCTTATTTCAAGAATTCCCATTCTGCTTCTGCACTAAAATTGGTATTAGAGGAAGGTTTGCCCTTGGCTGATGATTACTTATGATGGTAGTTGTACGCATCCTCATGATGATGATAAGAGGATTACAAAACCAACCTTGGTCAAGAATTTGGAACGAATAATGGATATATTTGAAGATGCAGCTAACAAGAATTTGCACTTCAACTGCTATAAATGTTGATTGCTTCAACAAGCCTAACACGTCAACAAGTGATTAGAGAGTTTCCTTGAGTACCATCTAAGTTGGAGTATATACAAGTTATCAAGGATTCTGTGAAGGTCTATCGAGAAGATGTAAAACAGTCCAATTTGAAGTGCAACAAGATTTCTAGATCACGATACAACATCAACAATAAAGTATGCAACGTGAAAATAACCATGAGAGTATTGAAAACTTGATAGCACTAGTGAAAACTTTAAATTTGAAGATTGAAAAATACTCTTCTTACTATCAAACTTCACAAATTCAAAGGGAGCAAGAAATTCAAAATATGGAGACACGTAAAATCTCACTTTCTATTAAAAAGTACCACAAAGATGAGATTATACGTAACTTGGTAAAGATTGATAATTGTCATGTACTTTGGGGACAATCATGGTACTATAATGTAGATGCCACTTACATAAATCGAGATAACATGTACGTGTTTTGGTAGTACGATAAGAATATTGTTTTAATGTTATGTGATGAGCAATTTGTTAATACTAGTGTAAACAAAGAAAAAGATTTATATGGCGGATGATGAGGTCAAAAAAGATGTAATTCAAGATAATCATAATGTTATCGTTCATGATACTACAATAGAAAAAAAAGCATGTGCAAGTTGAAAACTCGAGACTGTTTATCCCTTATATATGAAAATTGCAATTGAAGACCCAAAGATCAAGTCACACTCCAATGATGAAGTTGAAGTTCAAAAGTATCCAACAAGAGGAGGGAATTAAACTTTACAATCTCGAAGGAATCAAAGGCGAGGCTTGTCAAATTGAGAACAAAAATTTTGTTGACATTTTCTACAGTTTCAGTGCCAATGAATTGGATAAAAATAAGGAAAATATTGAAGTAAGTATCACTAGACATTATAGCAGAAGATGAAAAGTGTGAAGAATAGAAAATAGCACCGGTAGTCTTTATTGAGAGCGGACTCAAGGATGAGATATCGAATCATGCTTCATTTATGAAAATGATAGGAACAAAATTGACTTCAAACAATACAACTGAACAATATAAAGTTTATCAAGCACATTAAGAAATTGACATTTATTTAATATCCGTATTGACATAAATTTTTAAGTATTTTCCTTCCAATTGATTGATTTTCTTTTCTTCAACCAAACTCGACTATGAGTTTTTTTTTTTTTTCAACTAAGAGAGAAAGATGTAGGACAATCCTATTGTAAATAGGATAAAAGATAGATATTATAATAAAACTTTTAGTTGTAATACGTTTATCTTTTTATTATTATTTCTTGTTTAGAATATGATTTCTTTTCTTTATTGATTAGAATAAGATTTCTAATTTCTTTTCGATTAGAATTTTATATTGGTTTCCTTATATCAATAGAATTAGGGAATAATATGCCTATATGTACAAAGGCTTTTTAACTTTTTCAATAATCAATTCAATACAATAAAATAATTCCCTTCATAATTTCTAACTTTTACTTTATTCTTGTTTCAATAATTCCAATTCCGTTTCCACACCAAGAAATAAAAAGAAAGAAATAAATAAATAAAGAAACTGAGGCGGACCTTACAGTGGAAATGTTAGGATAAGTGTTTGTAAACGAAGCAGTAATCAACGTCAAATTCTAGGAGAAAACAAAAAAGAAAGAATAATTAGATTCAGTGACTACCTTGACTGTCAATGCCATCAATGCAGAGACCAAAATGTCAAAGATCTGATCTCTATACACAGTATTACGGACTAAGATCCTCTGACCAGTAACTGGAGTGAAAGGTACACAGCATTGCAGTTTTGGGTAATATCTTGAACCATAACTGTAATAGGCGTCTGCCCATGAATGATCAAACACAAATTCACCATAAGAGTGGCTGCAAGTGGATGGAAGGATGGCCAGGTGTGAACATGGGAAGAAAATATCTTACAAACCCACAAGTGCATGACAAGTGCAATGTGTTTGCGATGTGTATTTGACTTGTATATATGTATAATAAAATAATATCATAACAATATCTTTTTTACTGAAAACATCAAAACAAACCTTTTCAGATAGAGAGGAACCACTCCTAGAACATTTCTGCATTCGTCCCGAGCTATTATATGCTGTGGAACCCATCCCGTCTCCTGAAATAGTGAGTATACAGAATTATAAAATGCTTTCCCTTAAATACATACATGGAAGTTCTAACTCGAAAAGAAAAAGTTCAGCTGTTTTAGATTCGGTTATGCATCTGAACCCTGGAAGCATCGAACATAATAAAGCTTTATCCATATCGTAAACAAGTCGTGCAAAAGGAAGAAAAGATATATACCATATCATATTTAATTTATCCAGATTCCAAGTGCAAAAAAAATGTGAAGGACGGATGTGTTTTGTGGTCCTAGCTCGAGTTTGTTGAGATTGAATGGCTGTGTGTTTTGCTGAATAGAAATATGAAAAGGGAACAATTCCTAACCTTCACTGCACAACCTGATTCTTCTAGGCTTGAAAGAAAACCATGGCTAAGAAATGGATTAAATTGTTCTGAACCTGTTGCATCAAGACTGCAAGCATCCCATTCATCAGACGAAACCTCGGATATTGAAGAAACCACTGAAACTGATAGTTTTTTAGCTTCGCCTAAATTTGTCGTACCACCCTAATGTAGAATAAATAGAATAGAATTAGCATTAGAATTGAGATAAAATGCCAAAAAACTATTTAAGGGCCAGAAAATAAAAACCTTTGATCCTGACTCCGTCATACTAAAATCTCCAATAGATAGATCCACTTTAGCGGGCTCCACTGCCTTCCTTGGTCCCCAAAATAAGGCTTTTATCCTAAGTTGAAGAACGGAGGTACTTCTTTCAAATGATGGTTTATTCTGCAGTCGGAGAATTAGATATGTACTCTCAATGAAGAAAACAAAAGTTGAGTGCTAAAATGTGTGTGGTATTTTGCTAATAATAATGCAAATAGACAGAGCAGAAGATAAACAATGCAGCCACATAAACAAGTTGGTATAGTTTCCTGAAAAATGATAGAAACAAAATGGTGCCTTATCTTGATATCAACACTATATGGCAAATCTTAGATAAAAGAAACACTCCGTATTTCCAAATATGATCATGATAGAATGAACACTGTTGAATCAATTATTACAAATCAACATATTTAAACAATTATAAGATTCATGACTTCTGAACAATCAAAACTTGGAGGGAAGTACACAAGGACAGGATCAATCTTTGAAACTACAGAGTGCAGTGCAAATGAATAACTTAAGAATCACTACCTTCCACTGCAGTAGCATTGATATTACATCCCAAAAACACGAAATCTTTTCTAATGAAATCAACTAGAACATGCATACTTCTTACACAACATAGAATTTCTATGAAAAAAAACAGGGTTGTGCCGGTCAAGTTTGAACAAATTCTGCATTCAGAGTAAATCTACAGAATGCAGCGCAAATGAATAACTTAAGAATCACTACCTTCCACTGCAGTAGCATTGATATTACATCCCAAAAACACGAAATCTTTTCTAAAGAAATCAACTAGAACATGCATACTTCTTACACAACATAGAATTTCTATGAAAAAAAACAGGGTTGTGCCGGTCAAGTTTGAACAAATTCTGCATTCAGAGTAAATCTACCAATTAATACCTAAACTGATTGCGATTAATAAGCAGCACTCGTTTAGTTCAATAAGTATCTGTATCCTAAAAATTATTATGATCATAACAGTATTTTGCAGGAACTACTGGTCCAGCACACATGGGACTGAGCTAATATTTCTTTAACCCCATGTCCATTGACACAATCAAAAAAATAAAATAAAAAACCTTAAAGTAGCAATTCCACCAGACAAGAATCTCGAAACCCAAATTATTAGATCCAAAATCTTGCAATCATTT
Source organism: Fraxinus americana (assembly GCA_035079005.1). Lineage (NCBI taxonomy): Eukaryota > Viridiplantae > Streptophyta > Magnoliopsida > Lamiales > Oleaceae > Fraxinus > Fraxinus americana. The sequence continues at coordinate 29,510,671 of CM068714.1, forward strand.
CCTTCAATAACCCAGAACTCACGATAAGCCAACGAAAGAATTGGGAGCGAGAGATGCTTACAAAGTGAAGTGTGGCTTGGCCAAGAAATGGAGAAGGAGCAACCACGGCAACTGCCATGGCCAGTGCTGATTCCTGACTGTAAACTTGGAGAGATGAGATTGCTCTTTTTCCTTCCCCCCTTCTTTTTTTGTACATTAAGGGCCTGTTTGATAGCCCTTTATTTTCCATGGAAGTTGGAATTGAAATTCCGTTTTCTAATTTTGTCGTGTTTGATTGCACTTTTTTTTCCTGGAATTGGTTTTCCACCTTTTTCTAGGTACAATCCTTTGATGCACAAAAACTTGATTTTGTTTTCTCACCTATTTGGTGGGAAAACATTTTCCACCATTTTTTTTTTTTTTTTTTGCTTTTTATTTTTTGTTGCAATATGAACAAATTCTAAATACAATGGTAAAAAAAAATTTCACTTTTATTGATAACTTCCATGCAAAACAAAGTTAAACGAATGATATTCGGTATGGTAAAAAAAATTTTTTTTCAATTTTTTTTTTCAAATTTTTTTTTACAATTGGAACAAATTTTAGACCCAATGGTAGAAAAAATTATCACTTTAATGGACAAATTCCATAAAAAATGAAGTCAAATGGGCACAAAACTTTCTACATTTTCCATAGAAAATTTTACCAATCAAACACAATTAATTACAATTCCCAATAAAACATTTTCTAGGAAAATCAATTCCCTGTAAAACATTTTCTTTCCACCCATTTTCCAACTTTGCAATCAAACGGACCCTAATATTTCTATGTGAAGTCTTTAAGCGCGAGAATTTCTATAGCCACGCGTAAAACTTATTGGCCATTGGTTCATTTGTAAATGTTACCATCAATTCATAATAAAATTTATTTTTCTTCATTCATTTATAATTTAACGTTTTTTCAATAAAATAATATTATATATGATTAATAATTGTTCTCTATTTTTTTAACCACACTCTCCGAATAAATTATTTTTCACAAAATTTATTCTCAAACAATATACATCAAATATAGATTGGACTCCAAGAAAATGCAAAAGTACATTTTTCGAGTTTTTACACAAAATTACTTCAATTTTTAAAGAAATGTTTCAATTGCACTAATAAAAAAAAATCAACTACTTTATCTAATACGGGATTTCATGGACTCGAGTTTGATGAGTTGTTGATGTAAATTTTTATTTATGAGAGTGTGTGATTTGAACTATTGATTATTCTGTATAGATATGTGTCTATGACGTTGGAATTCACGATCGAATGTGTCTTTGTTCTATATTTTTTTATTTTTTTAGGGTTGGAAGGATTGTTGATATATGCAATAAATAAATAGATAAATGAGGCACATTCCGCGATTTACGCTTCCAAAATCCTAAGTCAATCTCCCACGATTGCTGGCACTGGTATATGCACTAAATGACACAGAAGAAAATACAATGGTGGAGTTATGAACCAACTTCATTTATTTATTTATTTATTGGGAAAACAAAACAATACTACAATGACAATAAATTGTTACGCTCTTTAGAAATATTTTATTATGACTTTATTTTCAAATTTTATTAAGTATATCTCGTTCAATTTTGCCAAACTTTTTAGGTAATACACGAGACAAATCTAATTTATTGAGAACAAACTTCAATTTAAAGTGATCCAATTCAAGAAAATTTAACATTTGACACAAATTTCATCAAATAAAACATGTTTGATTTTCAAATAAACAATTTATACAATTAAAATTTAACCAATGTTTGGTATGAATTAAAATCTAAATTTTAATTAAGTCACTGTTTGACAATCATTATCCAAAAACCTTTTTTTTTTACATACTCATTTAAAAACATACATTTATAAAATCAAAAGAAAATTCTAATTTTTACCGCACATTCTCCAAAAATTTACTTTTCAAAACTTTATTTTTGCCAAATAATGGGCATCAAACAAGGCTGAAGTCATGGACAACAATTAATTTTAACCACATACTTTATAAGTCTCGCATCTTTTCAACCATATATTTAATTAATTTTTATCAAAATCTACTAAAATTTTGATTTTAATCCCTACTAAAAGGGGCTTTCAATAATCTACTTAAATTAAACAAGATTAACATTTATTTTGTTCAACTAGAAAAATTTATTAAAATCAAATTAATTTTAACCATATATTTTATGGAATCCACAACTTTTCAACCAAATATTTTATTAACTTTTATTAAAATCTACTATAATTTATTTTTTATTTAAATCAAACTGAGACTAAATCAAATTAAAAATAAATACACCAAACTTAATAGAAAATGAGGATAACATTTAAAAAACATGGATGTATATCCAAAAACTCTTACGGTCACCTCAATTGTATCAATTGTTCTGTAACATGGAAAGAAATTCCAATTTGCGATTCCAAAAGATGCAAAAGAAACGAAGAAAACAAAGAGTTTCTTTTGAAAATCTACGGTCAAATCGGAAGAAGTGTGAAAAATGGGTAATGCTGGATGAAATCGCTCCAGAGACCACCAAGTGTTTGAATTCTGTTTTCCTTATCGCACGATAGATTGATATCACGAGCATGAGATCTTTGGATCTGGATTTGAGGATTTTGGTTCTTATGAGCTCATTGAGTTCGGGAGAAAGACTTCAATGTGAGGATAAGGATTGGAAGATTGGGATTCCATCATGTAGATGATTGGGATAGATGGAGGAATGATCAAAGAGATTTTTGATGCAGAGGGAGTACAGTAGCAAGGTTGTTTTTCCTTTGATATGTTTGACGTCAAAGTCAAGTTTGAGAACCAAATACGCCCACTGAGAAGTTGAGAGTTTGGAATTTGCTTTCTCTTAAAAAGAGAGCATTTTTGGAAAAATTTGTATGTCCATTTCTACGAGAATTTATGACCAATAAGATGGAATTGGAATTTTTCAATTCCCTTTAACTTTCTAAGTATCTCCTTGAAGGTAGAGATGATAGTGCTTCTCCGATTCTGAAAATGAACCACTTTTATATCCACAAATTCTTCTTTTGCCATTTTTCTCCTCAAGTAGGACTCACGACCAAAAACAATCACTTGCATCATTTTGAAGGATGCGTCTTCCATCGTAGGAATTTGCGGAGACGGGAAGATCATTGATTTTACGTTTAATAGTTTTAATAGCTTTGAGTTTGAAGTAAGAAGCCGACGACCAGAGAGGAGAGTTTTGTTTGAGCATGAGTTGCAACGGCTTGATTATTCTTTGAAAGATGATCGATAAAATCTGCCGTATAATTAACAATTCCAAGAAATTGTTGAACTTCTTTCTTCGTCAGAATTTTCATCATCTGGAAACTTGAGAAGTTCTGGCCAACATGAGGTTGAAGAGAATACTGACCATCTTTAATATGCATACCAGAAATAAGCTTCTTTGACTCCAATCACCATTTTCCTTTGAGAAAGCATAATACCGTAATGCTTAACAAGATCCGTGAATTTTGATAGCAAATCGGCATGAGAATCTTCATCTTGAGGAGAATAAGATGTCATCAATGTAGACCAAAGAAAATTTGTATGTAATAATGGATCAAAGATTCTGCGTCATAAGCTACCGGAAAAGAGAAGGTGCCGTCTTTAAACCAAAGGGCATAACAGTCCATTGGTAATGATGATTTGGAATACAAAATCTTTGTTTTGTGTCTATCTTAGATCTGATTCCCAAGCTTGCAAAAACACCTTTAAGATCAAACTTTGAGTAAATCTTTGCTTTGGACGGATTTGCAAACATAGTCTTCTGTACGGAAGAGGAAATTTATCATACGCAAGGAAAGCATTCAATGGCTTGTAGTCGATGACCAATCTGAGTTTTCCCCGAACTTTGTTCACTTCTTTTGTTAACATAAAATGCTTGACGCCCACTTCATGTGAGGTTGTTGGTTCAATAAGACCTTCGGCTTGGAGTTGAGAAAGTTCTTTAATGGCTAGTTGGAGGTGTTACGGGCTCATTCCAAGATGGCTAGCTTTTGTAGGATTTACATCTTCATTTTTCTTGAATGGTAGAGAAATGAAAAAGTCCAGGTTTTTTCAAAGAGGGTTTGTGCATTTAGTGAAATACGGAGTGAGATTACGCACAACAATCTCGGATTAATATATCACGTGATATTTGGAATGGTCATGGTAAAATATGTGGTCATGTGGATGTAGGGTTGAAAGTAGGATTTATATACGAGACCATTTGGGCGAGGAATAACATTCTTTTCCCACATTGTTGATAATATCCCGTGCACGATGATAATATCTTTACCGAGGTAAAGAAGAACCTAGTAACTTGTGAGAAATACCAAGTTACGGGAAGAAGCCGAATTATGTGTCAGGGAGCTTATTTGATTATTTCGATTGAGAAACTTTGTCTCCATTTGCTGCTTGGAAGATTTGTCTATGATTTTTCCACATATGATCGGGAAGAATGGCGGGATTGAGAATTGAGCATGCATGCACTTGATGTCGAAATAGTGCGGCAAGCTGTTATGGGCCTTTCATACTTTCTGTAAAGGTTTCACTTCAATCATTGGCCTTTGGAATAGATGAGAAGGTTGGAGTAACAATTTGCATGCCATAGCATTCTTCATCATTGCTTAAGGAAATCATACGAAAGGCTTTCATCAGAACCATATTCAAGAGCGAAGATGGTTTCTTGTGTTTGTTCATCTTCTTCGGAGAATAGAGATTCTAGATCATCATCCTCATAGTCAATCTTAAATTAGTAGCCGTGAAAATGCGAGTGAAGAATTTTCTCCTTCTTTTTGTCGGGGCATGAGGCTTTTGCAAAGTGACCTTTCTTTCCATGGATAAAACACACTGTTTCCTTTTTTCTTTGAGAATTTGCGCTGAAAAATCTTTTCTTTTCCGAAAAGGATTAAGGGGAGCCTCCTTGAGTAAAACTTCATTCTCCTTTTGTGAAATTTTTTCTTTCCTCTGCAATCACAATTTTTCATAGAGCATTGCATTTGATCTGCAAATAAGGCTTATCACAAGCTTTCTCAATTTCTTTCCCTGTGGCGTTAATATCTTTGAGGAAGGCATTTTGATTGCAAAGCTTCTTTAACGTCTTCATGACCCAATTATGGAGTTCACCGAAAGATGTAGCATTCAAAGGTTGACCTCTCATTTCCATTGTTCTCAAGTTTCTTGACCAAGAGGTTGAGGAATTGATTCAGGGTAAGGCTGCTTGGTATTGGTATCATCCATGCCACCAATAAGATAATACGTTGTGCGGCATTTACGAAATGTTTTTCAAGATCTTTTGGATTGTATGAGCAACACTTTAGCTTGAAAAATTCTTCCCGGCAATCTCCTTGTCATGATCAGATTTTCCACCAAAATTCCCAATATAAAGGAATTTATGAAAGAATCTGTAGTATTTGACTCCACAGGGTAAATTGTAATTGTATCTGTATTCCCCCGTAGAATCATACCGGTCCTACGAGAAAACCGGTTATCCTTGCTAAGAAAGCTTTAATGACCTTTGTATGAGTCATATTTGGTTTTTGAAGTTATCTGCTGTACACCAAGCTTTCATTTCTTGTGATACGTACTTCCATCTTGATGGAGGAATATCATCAAAAGTGAACTTGGGTGAAGAAGTACCATTTGAAGAATAATAATGATTAGTGACACGAGCTTGACCATATCATCATCAAGTATACGGTTCATCAACGATGCAGGTTCATCTGGATGTTGAGTATGAGAATATCCCTGCTTGATCAGGCCCGTATAGAGAGGAGGATTATCTTTTTCGGACTCATTCGAGAGGAGGTTTTCGATGTATCAATAGATTGAGAATCGGAAACTGGTTTCTTCTGACATAGTATGGACGAGGAGAGAGTATGTGGCTTGTTTTTGAGTTTGTTGAAGGAAGGTAGAAATAGGATTTTTGATCATCATTTGAAATTTGTTTTGAAGGGTCTTGTGATAAAGGTTCTTGAGAAGAGGAGAATTGTGTTTGACGGGTAGTAACGGGTGTGATCTTTTTTGAGGGTATGTAAGGTCTTTTCTTTTGTTCCCTACTCTTGGGAGTGAAGAGAGTGGAGGTAGATCCTTCATAGGTGGAGGAGTATAAAAGGTCTGTTTGGGGAAGATTGTGTATTGGAAAAGGTAGATGGGTAATATGGTGTTGAAGGTGGAATCATTGGATTTGACTCGAGATGATAAGCAAGTTGAACTTTTCGGGAGTTTTTGATTTCTCTTTCTTGATCATCAAAGGGTATACGGGTTTTTTAGACGGTTTAGGATATCATTGTGTAGGATTTCGATTCTTTGTCTGAGGTGCAGAGAGGGGTTAAGAGAGTCTGCAGTCTGGCATTTGTTGTAAAGTTTGTTCAATCCTCCCACGCGACCTTGCTCGATCTTTTTCAACAAAACATTTTGTTGTCTTGCATTCCCGAATGCCGATTTAAAGTGCACAGTAACTGTGAGAGAGGTTGCACAGCGATCCATCGATCTTCTAGTGATTGAGTTTTGATTTTCCAAGAATGAGTAGAATGATCCTTTTCAAAGGTTTCAAGAGGAGGGAAACTTTCTTGAGTAGGAGGATGGAACATCGCCATAGGGATAAGAAGATGGGGGTGGATTATCATCCCAATCCCATTTCTTATAATATCTACTGCTGCAATCATCATCATCATCATCCCATCGATGGGAATTATAGGATCATCATTCACGGGTGGTGTAAAACCGTATATTTGACATAGTAGTCAAATTTTCACGATGGCTTTCGCCAAGTAATCCAACTTCTGGATCATTATCATAGAAAGCTTTATGTAACTTTCTTTGGTAGCTGCTTGCTTAGTTTCCTTCTTCTAACAGGAGGGTCATCATCAATATCTGCTGATAAGCAACTAAAGCATGAGCAAACATCCCAGAAGATATGTCCTATATCATTTGTTCTGTTGTATATTGGCCTCCCATTTGCATCAAAAGCATAGACAGGGACTTCTTTTTCTGCATAAGCAAACTGGGTAGGAAAACATGATGGCCTTTTTGAGACAACATCCCTTTTGAAAGCAATTTCCACATCTCCGTTGGACCTTTTCCTGAAAAATGGCTCCGTGGATTGTATTGGAGCAGAATTTTTGTTCTCTTTGTGAGCTTGTTCATAGCTTGTAATCCATGTCTCTGGAATAAGTTTAAGTAACTCTGCTCGAGGAATCTGCCTGGGAACATACGTACAATGTTTGAGGAACATGGTCGACTCTACAGATGGAGAAGTAGAGCATCATCGGTTCCTTGAGATTGTGCAAAATCAAGGGAATGATTTTGTATTACGTACACCATCGATAATGAAGAGTGGCTGCATATGTAACGAGAAGATGAGTACGGCTCAACAATTTGAACTTGTACTTTCAAGGCGAGTAAGAATCGTGGATCGATATGGGCGTATTGAAATTCGGGAACATCGTGATCGAACGCTTCCGACATTAAGAGTTGTTTCTAGAGTTCCTATGCAAGCATGTTGATACTCCGAAACGAGTATCTAATAAAGCAATTCTTAAAGCTGTAGGAAGACCTTTTCTTCCATGAAGGGTTAAGAAAGCGAAATCTAACAGCTCCAAAATGGAGATGAGTATATCCTTAGAGACAACCATACTTTTGGAAGATGAGGAAGAGGCGAGGTTCAAGTGTGACAAGTTTGCTCCTTTTACCTTAACAGTTGATGCAGAAGATGTTGATCAAACTTTGAAGCTTGGACAAATTCTTTGGCTTGAGATTTTTGAGGAGAGATAAGGCTACGGACGAGTTTTAGAGATAGTCCCGACGAGGCTTTGTATAGGGAAGATATGGATTTACAAGAGAGTAGATGCAGCAGAGTGGAACTTTATCGGAGTTCGGGGGAAGATAGGATATTTCATAGAGATATTCCATTTTAGAGGCATCAGATTTTTTAAGGGAAGTAGATGAAGAAGAGGATCCTGGACAAGATTTAAGTAAAGATAAAGGATTAGAACTTTCTGGAGAAGACATGTTTAAGAGACGTTCTTCCTTAATTTCTTCCAGTACTTAGTAACCATAAACTATCATGATATGAGTAAGATAACAACATGGCTCTGAATATAATAATCTCTTATAGAATAAATATGACTTATCTAAGAATCTAATGAGACTAAGGCTGTGTCTGAACCCAATTTTGGCCGAATTGTAAGCAAATTTTTGACCGTTAGTGGGGCCCGCATGTGAGATGGCCGGTCAAGAATTGCGACTGAAGTTCACTTCAACGACAGAAAATGAATTTTTTGGGCTATTTTAGTTGCTCCCAGACAGCCCCTAAATAGATATTAATAATTATCTCATAATTTTAAAATATTGTCCCTTTAATGACTATCTGCACTATAACTACTTCATTAAAAACCTAGTTTGACAATAATTCAGTGGGGGTAAAAATATCAAATGAAGGAAAAAACTAGTATAGATAATTACAGAAAAATTTGAGTAATAAATTGTTGCATCGTTAAAATCTTGTCAAGAAAATTCAATGGGACAAAATTTGAGCGAAAGAAAAATAGTATAGTTACTATCCCTAATTTCAAATAATGAAAATTCCTGTATAAGGTCATTAATTTCTTGTACGTAATGTCTTCACTATCACAATTTCGTGAAGTATATTTCATGTTTTCTTGTTCTAGTCTTCAAGCTATATCGTCTCCATACAAGATACTTATGTATCCATGTTTGACTTTAGCCATGTGATGATTTGTTGGAACACAAAGTTTGTAATTGTTCTCTTTAGGAGTCCTCCACAATATATGAGTGTATAATTTCGAAGGAAAAATATCTTTTAGGTTATGGATATTCATTACATAAATAATGTCCCGTTAAAACCTTATTTGGAAAAAAAATTGTGAAAAAATCCTAATGAATGAAGAATAGTACATTATTCTTTTGAGTACGCTACAAAAATGGCCTCATTAAAAGTCTTATCAAGAAAATCTGATGGACAAAACCGTGATCAAGGAAAAAGGTACAACATATATTACTTTCCCTCGTGATAAATCAATTGAATTATATGCTTCGTTCTTATTAAATCTTTCGAGGATAACATAAATAATCATGCCACACGAGTTGGCTATAATCGCATATCAAATTTCATGCATCGTTAAAATAACAAAATATGGAGTTGTGATTGTATCCACCATGGTATTTGCAAAATTTATTATGTTGAGAGTAATGTATTACATGATACAACTTCATTTTTCTCATTTATGTTTCGCATAAATATACACATTTAGGTGTACAAACTACTGGTCTAGAAACTTCTTGTTCCTATAGTAAGATCAATTTTAATTGAATTGTGTCCTTTTATTTGACTAATCATCACTTCAATCGATATGTTTTAATACATATGTTTCAATATATGCATTATTCATAATATGAAGTAGTACATCATACACAAAAATATCATCAAATAACTTTTTGTTTTCGATTCTATTTTTTCCATAATAACATATGAGAGATTTCCACTTTCAATACTTCAAACACTTGAACCTCTTCTACGATTTTATAATTAGTTATATCTATATACTCTCAAAGAGTATATGTTTCCTATGAACCCTCTTTCTTATTTGCTCATTTTTTATGGTTTCTCTTTAGAATTGAATGTCATAACACCTTAGACATATCATTTATATAATGCTAATGATTTTTATTCTAAGACATAAATATGAGATGAATCATCTTAATGTGTATAAATGCATCTCATAATTGAGTCATCCTTTTATATTGTCAAAGTGACAGGATATAGAGAGCACAATATGATGCATCATGTCTTATTTTCGGCCACTAATTTCTCTCCTAATGCTGAGAAAACAATTCAATCAAATTGACAACCAGCAAACCGGCTATAAAATATCACCCGTTATGGCTTAAAAAATAGTTTATAAGGATTCAAACTAAACTTGTATTCTCAACATTTTTTAATATTCATATAAAGCACTAAGGTGGAGCAATTATACATATATTGCACTTTCAAAACTCATTAGATGAAAAATATTAAGCTATGAATCATAAGCCAATTATAACACAGAGAACTTTGATGTTGGCATAATGTTTAATAATACTCCCTAAACAAAAAGAAAAGTTTTTTAATTCTCTTGTTAAGAAATTAATTGAAAGCATTTAACAATCAATTATATTAAATTATTTATCGTCATCCCTAGTTTATAATATAGACTCAATTGGCATTGACATGCTACACTTTCTTGATAGTATAATCTAAAAACTATACTCATAATTTTGAAACTTGTATAGTAAATTCGCAAACTTCAAGTTGCAAAAATCATGTAGTCATCTAGTAAATTTATTTATACGATACACATTATATCTAAACGATCAACTTGGAGGGTGATGCGGTCTTGTATATCACCCTAATTAACTTTCAAAATTATAAAAATTAATTCAAACTTTATCTAATGATGGTCAACAACCAATTTTCAATAAATAGAACGAGCATCATATATGAATTCATTGGATTGAAAAAATTTCTAATTCTTCAATTAATATCTATTTAAATTCTTAATAATTTTTTTCATCGTTGTTGGTTAGGCGATGGTTTAACCAGCTATGCCAAACAATAAAATACATAGTTATTGATCTTCTGGTTCAAATAATGTTTGTTCCAACAGTACTAATATTAACTTCGAGCTTTCTTTCTTCCCTCTTTCAGATATTATGATAATTTCAATGAAATTCATTTTCAAGAGCATCAATATTATCATACTCAACTTTTACGTCTTTAAGAAATTTAATAATTGAAATTACAAAATTTTAATAGCAATATAATATTCTTCTAGAATATAACACGTGTGTTTAAGTCACATTTGGAAGAATGTATTTTGAAATAATAGATTGATGGAGAATGTGTGGTTGAAAAATAAGGAAAAATTATTGATGTGATGAAAAATTTATTTTATTGAAGAACGTGTGGTTGAAAACGAGTAGAAGAATGAGAATGCAAATTTTAATGTGGTTCAAACATGGGCTTAAGTTTCAAATTTTCACAAATGTCGATATCATATTCTTTTAGAATATTGATATTAATGATATTATACTTCTCCAGAAGCAATAATAATATTTGTATATAAAATATGATTCTCCATGGTCATTGTCACATGCATCAAACTTAGTTAGGGCGTGTTCGGTATAGATTAAAATGGGATTAAAATTGAAAAATTAGTCGTTATTGTTGACTTTTATTAGACGAGTGAGACCCAATAGCGGCTATATTTTCAATTTTAATTGAATTTTAATCTTTACCGAACAAACACTTAAACTTGTATAAAATTAATTTTCGAGATTAACACAATATTACAGTGATTTTATGTAGAATGTGTGGTTAAAAAAAAAAAGAAAAATTTGAATTTAAGTGTGAGTGTGAGTTATTTTATTGGAAATAATGTGATTGAAAGTGAGTTTGAGGAAAAATAAAATTGAGAAAAATGAGATTCAACATGGACTAATAAATATAGAAGAGCTATAATATATAATACAAATTATGCTTATTTAGAAGCATTGAAATCGTTGAATATGCAATAAAGAGATTCCACACACACGATATATAATAAAATAAAAAGACTTTTAAAGAAAAGACTGACCTGGATTTTAAAGTTTTACAGAATATTGAACGGTTGACAAATCTTATATTCTTCAAATATGTAAATTTGAAAAAAAAATTATAGTATCTAAAAAATTCATGACTGTTCACACAACTATTTCTCATAGATGAATCGTTAGATTTTGATCTTAACTACTGAATTTGAATAAAAAAGAGTTGTGAATGCTCCGTCTAAATTTCATGATGATCGAATCACACAACATTGAGATATCGATGCTTTGTTCACAACTGCGTAGACTGTCCAGATTCTGTTTATTTCTGCATTGTTGATTTTGTAGTAATAATACAATTGTTCCATAATATGTGAAGTCACTTCTTTTCACGAGCATCAATCAATATTCTTTTATAATATTAATTTGCACAAATTCATACTTTTATTTATGAATTAATAACAAAATATTCTTTAGAATCTTACAGTGTATAGGTTTATACTTCTTCAAGAATATGAACACAATATTTATCTAGAATATTATTTAAATTGCCACGTTTCACCAAAATCAACATGAAATTCATCTAGAATATGATTGGCACAAATATTATACTTTTTAAAGAGTAACAATATAATATTGTTTTTAAATATTGTTATGTGTGAATTTGTGTTTTTCATGAGCAACAAAATAATACAAATATAATATTATATTTCAAGCAATACTACAATATTCTTTTAGAATAAGCAATTATATTCATAAAATTTTCAAAAAGATCACATCTCTTCATGAGATCCTATCGTATAATGTTATTTGAGAATTATGTTTCGTTTAGGGATATGCATTTAAATCACAATTTTTTTTTTCAAGAGATTATGCCCCTGTTTGTATCGATTAAAATCTAGATTTTAATTTAAGTTAAAATCAATAATTCATTTCAATCACATATTTTATGGGTCCTACAACTTTTCAATTACAAATCTCATTAACTTCTATCAAAATCTACTAAAAATCTAATTTTAGTCTCCACTAAACAAGGGTTCAATGAGATAATATTATTCAAGACACGTGCTACTTAGAGATCACATTACAATTTCTATTAAATATAGATTATTACTTCTTTAAGAGCATTAACTTCATATTATTATTGCAATTATAATATTGCATTCTTCGAGAGCATGTAATATTATTCCAGAATAGTATAACATTGTGTGCTTCTTCAGGAGCAACAACTAATTACACACATCAATTACAAAAAGTAATAATTAATCAATTGATACAATAACATTATTTTTTTTCATACAAATGTAATTATCTACAATCATCAGTTTCATCACTAATCACAAGAAAACATTAATTTTAATTTAATATATACAAGTAAAACAACTATAAAATATTACTTTTAGGTTTTGTTTTGAGCTTCTTCTTCTTCTTCTTTGTGAAAAATGAATTTATAATAGTGATTTTTTTGGAGAATATGCGAGGTTAAAAAGTAGAAAAAAATTGAGTTTACGTGCAATTTTAATTTATCTAGAAAATGTGTAATTGAAAATGAGTCCCAAAAAAAAGAGTTTTTAGAGAATAAGATTCAAACAACGGCTTAACAAAAATTAAGTGATGATAAGATGAAAATAAATTCATTGGAATATGCATCTAAACGCACAAATTATCTACACAAAGCACCATGCAACATATGTTTTTTTTTTTTTTACTTATCTGAATCTGATAAGACTAAATAGACATCAACAATTATGTTCATAATTTTACAACATATGTTTTTTTTATTTATTACTTAAATAAGGCCCATCCAAGAAATAGATTAGAATGCGAAAATTGGAAATTACATAAATCCAGGTGTTTAAACAATGCTTTTTAAAAATTAGATCTAAAGTTTATTTATTCAAAAATCAGGTACTATATTAAAACCCTAATTTATCACTCTCTACTCCTTCCCCTCTCTCTCGCGCCTCCCCTCCTCTTTCCCTTCAAACCCCGGCAACCAGCAATGAAGGAGCTCCTCCGGCCGACACCACACCACGAGCCCCCGTCATTGTCGGCGCTACAGATTGAGTAGGAGAAGAGAAGGGGTGATGGTGCGGTGTAAGGTAGAGGCGGTGGGAATCAGTTTTTTTTCTTAGTTTAATTTCTTCGCACAGATCTGTGGAGTTGTGATTTGTGGTGGTTGATGGCAGAGGTTTTGGTGTGGTTCGCGATCGTTGTTGTGACAGCGGCGATGGTGCGGTGCGGTATGGTGGTGGGGTGGTTAGTGGTGGTGTTTGACGGCGGTACGGTGGATCTGTGGTGGCAATCCGTGTGGTGGTGATGGTGGTCCGTATGGTGATGGTTATTTTTTGTTATTGTTGTAGCGATGGTTGTGGTAGTGTTGTGTGGTTGTAATGGTGTTGTGACGGGGCAACGATGTTGGTGGTGCTATGCCGGCGACGACGATGGTGGTGGTTGTGGCGGTGAAGGTGATGGCAGCGGCAGGGATGGGACAAAGAGTGTCTGTGACCAACTATTTGGTCAATTTATGACCAAGTATTGGTGGTGGATCGAGATCAGGAGACGGGTGTTTGGGTGTATGCGACCAACTATTTGGTTCTCTATGACTAACTATTAAACCCTAACATTAAAATTCGATAATTTGTGACTTAAAAATATAATCTGTCACCAACAAATTTGGAAATACGTGATCGATAGATAAACGTGATCTATAATGTTTTTAATTTGTGACCAATTAAAAATTTATGAGCTATAATTTTTTTAACCCGTGACCAATGAAATAAACCGTGACATATAAATTTTTTAAATTGTGACCTCTAAATAATTTGTAATTAATTAATTTGATAATATGAGACCAATGAATAAATTGTGATAAATAATTATGTATACGTGACACTTAACTATATAATTGTGAATTTATTATATTTAAATAATAATTTTTTTAAAATTAATTAACTAAATACACGAGTTTTGCATTTTTTTAAACTTGAAACTTGATTTTTGTATTGGTGAAACTTAAAACCTGATTTGTGAACTCTTCCCATGCGAAAAAATCTTGTAAAGCCCAATTAAAATGCATGCATATTAACCCAAGATGTTTTAAGTCTTATTCATAGAGCAAAGGCAGGCAAGCGGCTAAGGTTTTCTTCCTCGCTAAGAATTGGGGAAGAGGCACCAATTTATCTCGTGTTGCATTGATTTGTATTCAGCTTCTTCATCTCCAAAATTGGAAGGTAGTATCGGATTTTATTAGTGTTGTTGAAACCGCACTCTATGTGATTGTTGTGAAAAATTTAATTTCAACTCAATCAACTTCTTGTAATTTATTTAGTTTTCCAAATTGATGGTAATCTTCTTGTAGCAATAGTGATTTTTCCGACTTGAATATTTGATGCGGTTGTTTATAGTTTTCTCCTTGCCTAAAAAACTAGCAAGTGTTATAGATGAAATACCCAGGACCAAAATTCATTGGAGGCAGTTGCTCCGCCCCTGTCACCTTATGTGTCTGTTTATGGTTTTCTACTTGCCTTTAGAACCGGATGCCCCTCAATTGCCAGCACAAGAAAAACGTACAAGACCAGGGTTTTCAAAAGTATGAGTAAAAACTTTCATTAGTCACTGAACTTATAACTTCTTCACGTTGTGGTAACTCAACTGCATTTTGACTCTCACCCATCACTGAACTTACGAACCAACACCTCCATCCATCACCCACCATCCCTGTCGTTTTACACTGTCCGACGTGGCTTGACAGCCGTCGACCTGGCGTCGACGGCGTGAATTTCACCCACGTTGGACGCGACTTCTTCCTGCAAAACACGTCATTTCTCCCTAAGACCGTTTCTCCATTTTGAAATCCCTAAACCCATCTCCCCAAAATCGAAACTCAGCCCTAAATTGTCGAACCTGAGCCCTAAATCGCCCCACATGGAACGCGAATCAGCTACTTCATTTGGTTTTGCCCTAAATTTTGATCCCTGCCAACTCTGAAAATGCGACCTGAAGCGTCACCACATTCCTCCACAACGTCAGGCGGGCCCTACATCAATTCCAATCCGAAATCGCCCCTTGCGGCCAATACAGACATGGAGGGAGACAATGGAGGTAAGTAGAAGGGAAGCATCTTGGCGTTTTGTCACTGTTTGAGGAGAATGCTACCTGGCTGTTTAATTATTAATCTGTTCAAGAAGAAAGAAATTTTTTATTTGAATTATGGAAATGGGAATTGATGATTTCGGTTTTGATTTCTGGAAGATTATTATCAGGATGGGGGGATTAGAATTCTTGTGTTATTCTTTGAGAGGAATTGTTGATTGGTTATAGAATTCTTGTGTTCTGGAAGAGAAATGCAGTGCAGAAATGTAGATGGTTGGCTTTGGTTTTGATTGCTTGGCAATGCATTTTCAATAAGAAGGTTGTACCTGAAATTGCTAAAATGAGGAAGTTTTTTGGTAATGTAGATGTGAGGAATCAGAAAAAAGCTACAAAAATTTTCTGGAGATGAAGCCTAGGAATTTTGCAGATGTAGTTGAACTGGAGGTTCTCTTGTTCACCTTTTCCAGGCACATTTGGAGGATCTAGTAGAGAAAGAGGCCTTTTGAAATATCATTGTGAATTGTTATTGAGTAGGAGAAACAAGGATTCAATGTAAATGTGAATTGTGATTGTGAATTGGGTATACACCTTTTGACTAATGGGATATCAATGTTTACATTTTCTGTTTCTTTCCTGCTGCTACAAATTTATGACTTCCCATTACATAAGAAAGGATTAGCGTTTCAAATCCACTGTAAAATGTATGAATTGGAACCATCACATTACCATCACATTTCTTTCCACCAAATTTGCAATTGTCAACAAACCAGGCCACCAGCAAAGGCTGTTTAATAATTTCATTAATGCATCACAAAAATAGCATTAATGCATGACAAAAACAACCTTGATGCATTACAAAAAAAAAACTTAAATGCATATACAAAAATTGGCACTTAATGCATATCCAAGAGACTTGACATTACAAAAAACATGACCTCTTAATGACACCCTAAAACATAAAAAACAGCCACAACATTCCCTTCAATCACGAATTGTCTGTCTATGTACGATGGGGGTTGGAATGAATTGCATCAGCTCTTCCTCATTTAGGTTTTGGGTCGATCCGTAACCTTTTAATGACACCATTTTAACCTGTAATCCAATAGATAAATGTAGTTGTAATAAATAGCAAATGTAGTTAAGTAACTAAAAAATGAATTTGATGTTTACTCACATGTTCGTTAACTGAAACTATGCTATTTGAAGCAACTGGTTCTAATTCAACATCGTACCAATCCTGATATGGGGCACTATTGCTTGAGTGATATCTTTTATTGTACCCCTTCAATTTACATATCGAGCACGTCATTTGCACTTGCCCTTTCTTCTTGATGTATGACTTTCCTTGACTGTGCACTACAATTTCTTTCGCCTGTTTCCTTCTCTTTTTCTGTTTCTTTCCCCGTTGAGGCTGGATGACTGTATGCGTAGTCTAATTATGCCCGACGTTGAAGAAGTTTGTGTACATGTCGTACATAGAAACGATGTTCTGCCTTTGTGAATAACTCATCGTAGACATTTTGAAGACCCTTTTGTCTGTCAGTCATCAATGTCCAACCCCTCCCGTTGTCCATTTCAGTGTTCTCTTGAAGGTATTTCATAAACCATCTTCAAGTGTCTGTGTTCTCCTTCTCAACAATAGCATACGCCACAGGGTATATACAATCATTAGCATCCTATCCCACTGCTGTTAACATAATTCCCCTGAAATAACCCCGCAAATGGCAGCCATCAACACCCACCACTTTCCTACATCCAATTTTAAACCTGGCCTTGCAAGAACTGAAGCATATATAGATACCTTTGAATACTTGTTCATGTAAGGATATAATCACTGTTGATCCCAAATTCATCCGATATACCTCTACAACATATCTCCTCAACATTCCGAATTGTTCTTCCATTGTTCCAAAGAACAATTCTTCAGCATACCGTCTCATCTTGTTTGCCACACTTCTACTTATCTCAATTTTCAAATCACCCTTTACAGTTGCCAAAATTGAATTTGTTTTCCAATCAGGGTCTGCCTTGAATTGTTCAATGTATCTATTTATCAAGAAGATGTAGTTGCAATGTCTATTGTGTTGGCTCCGTGTGCATGTGCGTTCGGAAGTGTAAGACTTCACTTGTACTTCCTCCGTCTTACTCAACTTCGAGGCCCATATCCTCCAATTACACCCCAATTTGCAAACTCCTTGAGCTCGTTTTCTATCATTACAATTGAACTTCACATTGTAACCATTGAGAGCACTATAGTTTCTCATCGCATCCTGAAACTCTTCCATTGACCGAAAGAGTTATCCAACCTCAAACTGCGGATTCCTCATATACGTATCAGCAAAAAATTCTAGGAATCGATAACCAACATCTTCATCCGATGAGTAAGCCAATAATAACTCCTCAGATGATGGGTACTCCAATTCATCGTCTCCTAGCCTTAAACTCAGCACTACTCCTTTGTTTCTTGCTTCATTCATGTCCGATCCAATTTCAATGCCATCCGTGACATTGTGGTCGTACAATAAATCATCTTCCTCAAAAGCCATGTCCACCTCGGAATCCACGAAATTCGGGTCTCATCATAATCTATCGACAAAATGAAAACAATGAAATTAGTTACCCATGTTGTATAACAAACAATCTCTATGCAGTTTTCATGACAAACATATACATTGCAACACCCACAGAAGGTAACATTCATTTCATGATGTTGGTATTGAGAGTCATTGCAAAACACACATATTCAACACCCGCATCTCTCTTCTGCTGTGCGTTGTCATGACATTCAAATATACAGAGCTTCCATTCATGAACAGAAATGGCCAGTTTATGAGACATGTAACAATTAACAATACATTGCATCAACGATTTTACCTCCATCTACTTCTAGCTTCTGCCATGCGTGCTATTGCTCTGAAGGCGCCGAAGATCCGTTAATGGACTGGAATTGAGATTCTGGGGAGTAATCTTCGTCGCCTTCACAGTCGAAGGCGATGAAGATTCGTCAATTTGGGCAAGGGTTGCGAATTGGGGGCGACGAAGAACTAGGGTTGAGTTTCGATTTTGGGGAGATGGGTTTAGGGATTTTGAAATGGGGAAACGATCTTAGGGAGAAATGGCGTGTTTTGCAGGAAGAAGTCTCGTCCAACGTGGGTGAAATTCACGTCGTCGACTGCCATCAAGCCACGTCGGATGGTGTGAAACGACGGGGATGGTGGGTGATGGATGGAGGTGTTGGTTTGATGGGTGAGAGTCAAAATGCAGTTGAGTTACCACAACGTGAAGAAGTTATAAATTCCGTGACTAATGAAAGTTTTTACTCGAAAAGTATACATGTAGGCCTAAGGCCCGGTTTTGGGCCCAATTTAGAAGGGGCCTCAGATTTTTTTGACTTAAATTTCTCAGCAATTCCTTCCTTCCTGTCTGGAGTCTGCCTTCCGTGTATGCGTTAATTCCTTCCTTCCCGTCCGCGGCCGCGTGCTCTCTCTCTCGTGTGCGGCAAAGAATACCACCGAAGTAATCGA
Organism: Fraxinus americana; assembly: GCA_035079005.1. Lineage (NCBI taxonomy): Eukaryota > Viridiplantae > Streptophyta > Magnoliopsida > Lamiales > Oleaceae > Fraxinus > Fraxinus americana. Next base: position 29,529,885 of record CM068714.1, read on the forward strand.
AGATAACTCTCTCTGCAAGTCAGTCTCTTACCTCAAGTTTCTACACTTTTAGATCTCGTAACTCAAGTTGAGTCATGAACAATACCCTTGCTTTATAATTCTATTCCCACTTGATATACATCTGCTCCTTCTATAAATTATGTTCAAACTCTTTAACATTGGACTTTGGTAGTTTCAAACTCTTCCAGTTATATCATATATGATGTTTGTGTGCGTATTTCATGTGCTGTAATATTGTTTGATTAGTAGAAGAATGTTGATTGATTTGAGACTGGTGTTTGATGAAATGTCAAATTGCTGAAAATGCAATATTATGCTTACATATGATGTGTTTTTTTTGGGCCTTTGTTTCTGGTTTTTGACAAATGGTTTAAAAGTCAATTTTTCTTAAGAAGAGATGTGGAGCATCTTGCCCTCATTGATGATTTGGGCAAGAAAGAAGGAATTCACATTGATTATGTTTTAATTTAAGTGAAACTGTTTACCCTTTTCTTTCCTTAAGGTGGGAGGAAAGGGAATATAAAGGGTACAAGATACAGAACTTTTATTTTTATTTTTTTGACCCGTACATAAAATATGTATAGATCAAAAGATTTGTACAAATACTCCGGGCAATACCCGGACTTACATGCTCAACAAGATGTACTAACGAAGATTTTATTGTTATGAAGAAAATATGTCAATGGATAATCTTTGTTTGTGTACATTGCCTAGTGGCTTGTGATTTAACTTAAGTGAGAGAATTTGGGTGTTGAAGAAGTTGGAAAGACCACTTGAATGGAGATATTGACAAGTACTTTAATAGCAAAAATGTGAAAGAATTGACCGAGAATGAAGAAGTGATTCAATTTCCCAGTGTAATGAAATAAATGAGAAGGAAAAAGATGATGTTCAACGTAAAAATTTAAATCAAGAAGATTGCTTTTCTTTGAATTTGGAGGATCCTAGGAATTGAAAAAATATTGATCAAAAAATGAGGGATTATTTGGTTGAAATTGGTTCAAAAAGAGTTGATGGCATATTGTTTCTTAAAGATGGTGCAAATAGACATTTCGATTCTTCACAATATAAGTAATTGCTACCAAATGGGCAGACAATTGATAGAAGATGGCTAGTATATTCAGTATCTATGGATATGATCTTTTGCTTTTGTTGCAAGTTGTTTAAAACACCAAACACTTTGACTAAAATTGGTTAACAAGTTAAGAATTGGTTTTATAATACACTTACAGATTTTGCATGCATGCTACAATTTTAGGGACCTAATTTATGAAATTCGCCCCAGGCCCCCAAAATCACAGGATCGACACTAGGCCTAACACTGTACACATACATGCATATATAATGTGCTGATTACGATTTTAATCTAATTACGTGTATGTGCGAAGGAAATATGGAGTCATTGAAGAGGAAGACGTTGGAGGACACAATCGAGGATACTGAGGCTCCGCCACTGAAACAACATAGAGAGAATGGTTTGGTAAGTTTGGATGGCTCTGTCGCATGTGTGCACGATGTGTCATATCCTGAAGGGTACGTGTCTCATGCGTTACATTCCACTATGGCGAACCAAGAAGATCTAAAACCAGCTAAGGAGTTTCCATTCAAGCTCGACCCTTTTCAGTCCGAAGCTATCAGATGCATCGACCATGGCGAGTCAGTCATGGTAAGTAATCAAAACTCACCTACAGAGAATTTTGAATCTTGTTTATTTTAGAGTGTGTTTGATGCATATTAAAATGGAAAGAATGCATTTTTTTTGTGATGTGATGGTGAATATGTGGTTGAAAACGAAAGAAAAGTTATTGATGTGATGGAAAATATTATTTTATTGAAGAATGTGTAGTTGAAAATGAGTAGAAGAATGTGAATGTGGCTCAAACAAGGGCTTAGATTTAGTTGACGGAAAGAGAGGAAACCATTTTCTCATATTTGAATATGTTGAAAATCTCGAAGGATATGAGTACACAACGTTATGAAGAAAGAGACATTCAACATTTATACATATAGTGCCTGTTTGTCAACCATTATTGAGAAGAAAATGGTGTAATGAATAGTATTTTTTGGAAAATGTGTGATTGAAATTGAAAGAAACTTTATCGATTTATGTGTAGAATATTTTATTATTTGAATGTGTGGTAGAGATTGGTTACTGTAGAAAACAATTTTTTTAAAAATGGTAGACAAACAGGGGCACGGTTTCAACTTTCATGTTCAACTGAATTTGAAAATATTGGTAGCGGGAGAGAAAAGAGAAGAAAATTCATTTTCTTTGCTAAGCTCTTCATTTTCAAATGGAGCCAAAGTGATTTGTTGCATGCATTATAAAAGATTTAGATGGAAGCATAACTGATTTTTAAGTGTATCTTTAGGTCTCAGCGCACACATCAGCAGGTAAGACAGTCGTGGCATTATATGCTATTGCCATGTCGCTGCAGAACAAGCAACGTGTTATATATACATCACCGATCAAAGCTCTCAGCAACCAGAAGTACAGAGAGTTCAAAGAAGAGTATTCAGATGTGGGGTTGATGACAGGTGATGTCACAATTGATCCCAACGCCTCTTGCTTGGTAGGTTTGATATATTTTTATTTCTATTCACGTGTCTTAAATGTGTACCCGCTTCTTTGCGTTGCTAAGCTGGGTCGTCATTTTTTTCAGGTGATGACAACAGAGATCTGGCGAAGCATGCAGTACAAAGGATCGGAGGTTATAAGGGAGGTGGCGTGGATTATTTTTGATGAGGTGCATTACATGCGAGACAGAGAGAGAGGTGTTGTATGGGAAGAGAGTATTGTAATGGCCCCAAAGAACTCTAGATTTGTGTTCCTCTCTGCTACAGTGCCCAATGCAAAGGAGTTTGCTGATTGGGTTGCAAAGGTGATTTTGATTAGCCTCTATCCTTTGTTTTAATGATCTTTGTTGCTTGAAATTTGAAAACACTACCAACTTCTGTATCTTGTCACTTCCTTGACTTCTTTTTTCTCACTCATTTTGTTGTTCCTTTGTTTCAAGTTACCGTTCGCTCTTCATTTTTTCTCTTACCCCTACATTTTGCATTTGATAAAATTAGTGACTTGTGAACACAAATCAGTGTCAGCTGCGCTGCTTTCTCATTGAGAGAAGTATGGTGATATCCTTGCCAAATGATAAAATTTTTGGAGAATGTAGATATGACTAATTCGTCAAATTAATAGTCCTCTGAATTGTGCCTGTTTTATCTAAATTTTAGAAGCATGCATGATGGTATTAACATTGTCTCCCAGAATGCAGGTCCACCAGCAACCATGTCATATTGTTTATACTGATTACCGACCAACACCCCTTCAACATTATATCTTCCCTTCTGGAGGCAATGGTCTGTATTTAGTTGTTGATGAGAAAGGAAAGTTTCGTGAGGATAGCTTTCAAAAAGCTTTAAATGCACTCTCTCCCACCGCTGAAGGTGATAGAAAAAGGGAGAATGGAAAATGGCAGAAAGGGTTAATTGTTGGTAAAGCAGGTGAGGATAGTGACATATTTAAAATGGTGAAAATGATTATTCAGCGTCAGTACGATCCAGTCATATGTTTCAGCTTCAGCAAAATGGAATGTGAATCACTTGCCATGCAGGTATAAGTTCCTCTCAATCTAGTCCTCTGCCACCTAAAAGATTCCTAGAGTATTATCTGTAATTTTAGGGATGTTCTTATGGCTCATATATGTCATTATGTGTATCTGGCTTTCATCAAATTTCTAGTCACCCATTTCTTTGTTTTTAAGATCGGTTCCATTTAAGAGAATTATTCCCCCATCAGATTTGATTTTTGTTTACTATGGATCATGTCCTGTAAGGAAGCATATCGAACGTTATTATTTAACAGGCACCTTCATTAGTTGGTAGTTGGTAGACTAATGATAATGTTCTTCCTCTGCAGATGGCTAAAATGGATCTAAATGATGACAATGAGAAAGTGAACGTTGAAACCATTTTCTGGAGTGCCATGGACATGCTATCAGATGATGACAAGAAGTTGCCCCAGGCAAGATGTTTCTTACTTCATTAATACATGGATTGATTTTCATCTTATTATGACTTTTGTGAATACCCCAATATTTCTTTTCTCATCAATGTGTAGCCTACCTTTTCTGTCTTTTTTTTAAAAATAATTCCAGGTTTCAAATTTGCTGCCTATATTAAAACGAGGAATAGGCGTGCATCATTCTGGCTTGCTTCCCATACTGAAGGAAGTTATTGAAATCCTATTCCAGGAAGGACTCATCAAGGTCGGCAGAAGAATACTTACTAAATGATATTCACTCCCTGCTTTGCTGCTTGTACATGCTACTATTTTTAATGTCGTTAAATGCCATACTCCAAATTAAACTTTCACCTAAAGAAGTAGAAAGCGAAGACTAGTTCGTGAATTATGTTTATATTTGATGCCCTCTCCACCATAACCTTCTATCGAGTTTCCATAGGGTTTACAAATTTAATTAAGAATCTGGTGTCGAAACTTATAGCAGTATTAATTTATCAAATTGATAATTATATCGCGAGTGGCAGGCTCTCTGTTGAGTGATTTAATCAATGATTAATTACTTGTTTATTCTTTTTGGCTTCATTACACCCAACACCCCTTCTCCCCCTAGTGGGAGAACAAACAACAGAACCTCATGTTCTTCCAAGTATCTTTTATGTTATATATATGCATGTAGTCTTATTGAATCAATTTCTTTTAGTGTTTATTCGCCACAGAGACCTTCAGCATAGGGTTGAACATGCCTGCAAAAACTGTTGTCTTCACTAATGTTCGCAAATTCGATGGCAATAAGTTTAGATGGATATCCAGTGGAGAGTACATACAGATGAGTGGTCGGGCTGGTCGTCGAGGAATTGATGAACGTGGTATCTGCATTCTCATGGTTGATGAGAAGCTAGAACCTTCTACAGCTAAACTGATGTTAAAAGGAAGTGCTGATCCTTTGAATAGGTACTTTTGTTCTCCTAATAAGGCCTTAAATTTGGATGTAAAGCATCTTGAGCAATGTTAATGATGAAGTTCTATTCCTGTTTGGCTTTTATATGATATTTATCTTAAAAGAGAAACTAATGATGATGTAGTACATCACAACTACAATTGATAGTTTCACTTTATCTAAGAGTTTGTCTTTTTTTAAATTATCTTTTCTAAATTCCTTTTTTAATTGTAATAGGTTTATTATTAAATTTTATTTAGATTAAGATTAGTTTATTTTCTTTTAGAATTTAGTTTCCTTATTTTAATTTCCTTTTATTAATAGGATTAGGGATAATTTGGCCTATAAATATAGGGGTATTGTACACTTTTTAATCAATCAATCATATATCAATACAAAGCAAGATTATTCCAATATAATTCTTATTTTCAATTCTTATTACAAGAATTTCTAAATGCTTCTGCACCAAAATTGGTATCAGAGCAAGGAATTCACCTCAATCTGATGGCTGAGGACGGTTCGAGTGGCAAACAAATCACCGACAACGAACGGAGGTTTGAAAAAATTGAGACGACTAGAAGGGATGGATGAAGCTCTTCGCAATATCACGCAGATGCTAACTGCGATGACTATTGAGAAGCATCATGCACCCAGGGCAGAACAGACGGGTGGGCAGGAATATGTACAAAGAGATATCAACTCAGATTCCGACGATGAGGAAGAAGATGCTAATTTGAATGTAAGAAATCATGGAGTTCTAGCAAGAACGGAGACGTGCCCTATTACCCAGTCCCACGTCGACCCAAGTGTGGGGGAAGGACTCCGGCCCCTTGCAGATAATCGACTTCGACAGCAAAACCCAGAAATCCATGATCGAGTTACTTGGCGCACAAACCCAGTCACGAATCGTGACCCTTGCGAGGCTGCCCCTCTACGGTTCTACGAGCGAAGAAACAGGCGAGATGAAGGTAACCTCCAGCGAAGGGTTCCAATCGGCGGCGACGAGGAGCTCAGTGACCGATCGCGAGCTCCGACGAAAAATCTTGAGCGAGAGGCAGAGACGCGATTTGATTTCAGGGAAGGAATCAATTTTGACCCACACAATTTTAACCGTGGTTACAATGCTGACCGAGGAGTTAATTTTGATCGAGGTCCTAATTTTCAGCCGAGGGATAGAGGCTTTCAACAAAGAAGGCCAAGGGGTTTCGATTATTCATCCGAAGAAGATAATTTTCGACCAAGGGCTAATAATCGGGGTACAAATGCTCAAGAATTTAAGATGAAGATGGACTTGCCAAGTTTTGACGGCCGATTAAATATTGAAAATTTTTTGGATTGGATCCATACCGTCGAAAATTTTTTCGACTATTTGAATATCTCGGAACAAAGTCAAGTTAAGCTCGTGGCGTATAAATTAAAGGGTGGAGCTTCGGCATGGTGGGAACAATTTCAATTTAATCGTCAACGACAAGGAAAACGTGTGCAAACTTGGCCCAAGATGAAACGGTTATTGCAAAGACGATTTCTCCCCCCAGATTATGAGCAATTTTTGTACCAGCAATATCAGAATTGTCGACAGAACAATCGAACAGTAAACGAGTACACAGAGGAATTCTATCGTTTAAATGCCCGAGTTAATTTGTCTGAAACAGAAGCTCAATTAATTGCTCGATATATAGGAGGCCTAAAATTAGTCATTCAAGATCGACTAGCTCTTCAAGAGGTTTGGACCATGACAGATGCAGTCAATTTAGCAATGAAAGTGGAAAATCAGATGAATAGGACCACAGCCCGCACTCAAGGCAATTTTCGACGACCAATTCAAGAAACTTATTCTACTCCAAAGGGTGCAACGACATCAGGCAACAATAATAATAACAGTAAGGGTACCACGCCAATTCAGAATTCGGCACAGAATCAAAGTGGAACTTCAGCTCCTGTTCAATCTAACATCCAAAACAGAAACCAAGCACAGCAACGAACAAATAATGACCCTTATGCGCGTCCTAATCTTGGAAAGTGCTATCGGTGTAACCAACCAGGACATCTTTCAAATAGTTGTCCAAATAGGCGATCCATTAACATTGTAGAAGAGGGCGAAAGTGATGAAGAACAAAATTTTGAAGACGGTGACTATGAGGGTGGTAATGTTGCAGATGCAGATACTGGGGAAGAGTTGGCGTGCATTGTCCAACGCCTTTTACTTGTACCCAAAAAGCCTGATAACTCACAACGACACAAAATCTTCCGGACTTGGTGCACTATTCGTAGTAAGATATGCAACGTAATCATTGACAGCAGTAGTAGTGAGAACGTCGTTTCCAAAGCAGTGGTAAATGCTCTAAATCTGAAGACTGAGAAACACCCTTTTCCATACAAGATTGCATGGATTAAAAAAGGCCCAGAAGTTCAAGTTCTAGAAATCTGTAAGGTTCCTTTGTCGATTGGGAAATATTACAAAGATGAGATCACGTGCGATGCGGTGGATATGGATGCTTGTCATATAATATTGGGTCGTCCATGGCACTATGACATTAATGCCACTTATAAGGGGCGAGATAACACTTTCATATTTTGGTGGTTTGATAAGAAGATCGTTTTAGTACCACAATCTCAACCTTTGGAAAATAATCCTGCTATCAAGGAAGATAAACCACTTTTTACTAATATATCAGGCCCAGAATTCTTTGACCTAGTAAAAGAGCTCAGCACTATATTAGCATTAATAGTTAAAGGTCACTTGGAAGCAACTATACAGATTCCGGACAAAGTTCAAAAGTTAATTGCTGATATAGCACTTGATGAGTTACCAAGCGAGTTGCCCCCTATGCGAAACATTCAATATCATATTGATTTGGCACCTGGAGCTAGTTTGCCTAACTTACCACATTATCGAATGAGCCCAGTTGAACATGAAGAGTCCCAGCGACAGGTTAATAAGTTACTTGATAAAGGATTGATCCGTGAGAGCATGAGTCCTTGTGCAGTTCCCGCTTTACTCACTCCAAAGAAGGATGGCAGTTGGCGAATGTGTATAGACAGTCGTGCTATTAATAAAATAACAATCAAGTATTGCTTTCCCATCCCGCGTCTTAATGATATGCTCGACAGATTATAAGGGGCAGTGGTATTCACCAAACTTGATTTAAGGAGTGGCTATCATCAAATTCGTATTCGAACTAGCGACGAGTGGAAGACAGCTTTCAAAACCAAGGACGGTCTCTACGAGTGGTTAGTGATGCCATTTGGGCTGTCAAACGCACCAAGCACATTCATGCGATTAATGAACTAAGTTCTTCGTCCTTTTGTGGGAAAATTTGTGGTGGTTTATTTTGATGATATTCTTATCTACAGCAAGAATGAAGATGGGTATTTGTCACATCTTAAAGAAGTTCTCTCCGTCATGAGAGATAATAAATTGTATATCAATCTCAAAAAATGCATATTTATGACTGATCAACTTTTATTCTTGGCTTTATGGTGGGAAAAGATGGTATCCAGGTTGATGAAATAAAAGTGAAAGCAATACGCGAATGGCCAGCTCCTAAAACCGTGAGAGAAGTTCAAAGCTTTCATGGACTCGCAACTTTTTACAGGCGTTTCATTCGAGGATTCAGTGCAATCATGGCACCTATTACCGATTGCTTTAAAAAGGGTCAATTTCAATGGGGTAAAGCGCACGAAAATAGTTTTGAGGCAATAAAAACCAAGTTATGCACTACACCGGTGTTGGCACTACCTAACATCGAAAAAGTATATGAAGTTGATTGTGATGCTTCAGTCATGGGAATTGGAGCAGTATTATCTCAAGAAGGTCGCCTAGTCGAATTTTTCAGTGAAAAGGTTAGTGAGTCTCGACAAAAGTGGACTACTTATGAGTTAGAATTTTATGCCGTTATTCGGGCTTTAAAGCATTGGGAATATTATTTGATACAACGAGAATTTGTGTTATTTACGGATCATCAAGCTTTGAAATTTATCAATTTTCAAAAAACAATGAATCGAATGCACGCTCGGTGGATCACCTTTTTACAGAAATTCACTTTTGCTATAAAGCATAAATCAGGCCAACAGAATAAAGTAGCAGACGCTTTAAGTCGACGAGCATCTCTTTTAGCTACAATTAGTACAGAAGTAGTTGGGTTCGATTGCTTAAAGGAACTTTATGCAACTGATAAGGATTTTGGCGATATATGGACTCGATGCAGTAATAGAGAATTTATACCCGATTACCTACTTCAGGAAGGATTCTTATTTAAAGGAACGCAATTATGCATTCCTTGTTCTTCTTTGCGTGAGCACTTGATTCGAGAATTGCATGCAGGCGGATTAGGAGGACATGTTGGTCGAGATAAGACAATCAGCTTGGTTGAAGAAAAATTTTATTGGCCCCAGCTAAAAAGATACATTGGTCGTTATGTTCAGTGTTGTCCAATATGTCAGAAAGCTATGGGACAAGCTCAAAATACTGGACTTTATACCCCATTACCTGTTCCGGAAACAATATGGCAAGACCTCACTATGGATTTTGTTCTCGGTCTTCCATGAACTCAACGAGGAGTTGATTCTGTTTTGATTGTAATTGATCGATTTTCGAAAATGGCTCACTTCCTTCCTTGTAAGAAAACTGCAGATGCTTCTTACGTGGCTAATTTATTTTTTCGTGAGATCGTTCGCCTACACGGCATTCCTCGTTCTATAACTTCTGATAGAGATGTCGAGTTTCTAAGTCACTTTTGGAGGACATTGTGGAGAATATTTGACACTTCTTTAAAGTTTAGTAGCGCGAGTCATCCACAAACGGATGGACAAACAGAGGTGGCTAATCGAACTCTTGGCAATGTGATTCGAACAGTTAGTGGAGATAAACTAAAGCAGTGGGATGTTGCCCTTTCACAGATTGAATTTGCTTTTAATAGTATGCTTAATCAATCCACCAAGAAAACTCCATTTGAAGTCGTTTACACTAGTGTTCCAAGACATACAGTAGATTTGATTCGACTTCCGAACGTCAATTCTAATGCAGAAGAGTTTGCTGAACGCATTCAAAGAATTCATCACGAAGTAAAACAAAATTTAGAAGATGCTAATATTCGTTACAAGACTGCTGCAGATCAACATCGACGCCTTAAGCTGTTCAACGAAGGTGATTTGGTGATGATCCATCTCCGCAAAAATCATTTTCCTGTTGGCACTTACAATAAGTTTAAAGATAAGAAGATTGGTCATTTTCCCATTCTTCAAAAGATTGGTGATAATGCTTACAAAGTTGACCTTCCTGCTGATATGAACATTTCTAATACTTTTAATGTTGCTGATATTTTCGAATACTTTCCTCCAGATGAGTTTTCCTTACACCTACAAAACTCGAGGGCGAGTTTTATTCAAGTGGAGGAGATTGATGTAGTACATCACAACTACAATTGATAGTTTCACTTTATCTAAGAGTTTGTCTTTTTTTAAATTATATTTTCTAAATTCTTTTTCTAATTGTAATAGGTTTATTATTAAGAGCCTGTTTGGTATGGATTTTGATTTTTTACAGTAAATCAATTCTCATTTTCAACCACACGTTCTTCAATAAAATAATATTTTCCATCACATCAATAATTTTTTCTTCTTTTTCAACCACACATTTCTCATCATATCACTATTCAAAAATCAATTCTTCCCCCAAAAATCCCCACCAAACAGGCTCTAAATTTTATTTAGATTAGTTTATTTCCTTTTAGAATTTAGTTTCCTTATTTTAATTTCCTTTTATTAATAGGATTAGGGATAATTTGGCCTATAAATATAGGGGTATTGTACACTTTTTAATCAATCAATCATATATCAATACAAAGCAAGATTATTATAATTCTTATTTTCAATTCTTATTACAAGAATTTCTAAACGCTTCCGCACCAAATGAACTCTGTTAAGCACAAGGCAAGATACATTTAGCGGCGAGGACTATTAATTTGCAAATTGCAATATCAACACATTTTCCTGTGGAAAGTGTCATTCCAAAATATTTTTGTCTCATTTGTATTAATTGTATCATGGATGATGACTTTTTTCTCATGGCTTGTTCTTTTGCATTTCAGTGCATTTCACTTGAGCTACAACATGCTTCTGAATCAAATTCGATCTGAAGATGGCGATCCTGAAAATTTACTCCGTAATTCATTTTATCAATTTCAAGCAGACCGAGCTATTCCTGATCTTGAGGTCAGTTTATTGATCTGATGTGTATGCTTTCCTTCCAGACGTTGCTCTATTTCTAGAATTTGTTATCTATGTTAGTATTAAAGGAATTTATACTTGCAGAAACAAGCAAAAGTTCTTGAAGAGGAAAGGGATTCAATTTTAATTGAAGAAGAAGATAGCTTGGAAAATTATTATTCTCTGCTACAACAATATAAAATTTTGAAGAAGGATGTCTGTGATATTGTATTCTCTCCAAAATACTGTTTACCCTTTCTACAGCCTGGAAGGCTTGTAAGCGTTCAATGTACAAAGAAGGATGAGTCTGCCTCATCATTCTCAATCAAGGATCAGGTCACATGGGGGGTCATAATCAATTTTGAAAGGGTTGCAGGGCTTTCTGAAGGTAAGATGACTGCCTGTAAAGGCATGAGATCTCCTTATTCAATATTCATTCAATCCAGTTGTCACTAATTTTCAATGTTTTATTTAGATGACGTGAATAAAAAGGCAGAGGATGCAAAATATACAGTGGATGTTCTCACAAGATGTAGAGTGCATAAAGACAAAGTAGCTGAAAAAATAATCAAGATCGTCCCATTGAAGGACCCTGGAGAGCCAGCTGTTATTTCTGTTCCTGTTTCGCAGGCAAATCTTTGATTACACTAGTATTCTTAAATTTCTTCTCATGTATTTGATCGCTCATATCATAAAGCTATATCTTCTTTTTGGGATTATTTCTTAAAAATTGTTGAGAAAATAAATAACAATGACAATCTGTAGCACTTGGGAAGCTTGATTGAGATCTTTGTCACGACATAAGATTGACTGCATTGTAACTATTGTAATAACTAAAACTTGTATTTTTTTATCTATAATGTCAAAGATTGTTGATATTACTGAAGAATAGCATCACAGGCGAGGTCAAGAAATGACTCTTCATATGTATATAAATCAATTTGTTCCTGTCTAGTTTTTATTTCATATGCATATATGTTATCTATTATTGATTGAGTTTTGTAACTTCTCTCTTTCCTTCCATCAATAATCAAATTATGTCCTGATTATTTTGTGGCAGATTGACAGTTTAAGTAGTGTTCGGCTAATAATACCAAAAGATCTTTTGCCATTGGAAGCTCGAGAAAATACACTCAAGAAAGTGTCTGAAGTTCTCTTCAGATTTGCAAAAGGAGGCATACCTCTCTTAGATCCTGAAGATGACATGAAAGTGGGTTGCATATTTTCTTCATTGTAGCTTTTGAGACACTTCATTCTTTTAACTTTTTGTTAACATCTTATCTTCAGGTTCAAAGCAGCTCGTATAAGAAGGCAGTACGAAGGATAGAAGCGTTGGAGAACCTGTTTGAAAAGCATGAAATCGCAAAGTCTCCGCTGATTGGGCAAAAGCTCACAGTTTTACACAAAAAGAAAGAACTTACAGCCAAAATCAAATCAATAAGGAAAGCAGTGCGTTCTTCATCAGCCTTGGCTTTCAAAGATGAACTTAAAGCAAGGAAAAGAGTACTAAGGAGACTTGGGTAAGATTACCTCATCACATTTTTATTGCTTCTTGGAGTTCATGCATGGAATATTCTTTTAAACCAGACATGTTTGCTGCCGCTTTTCAAGGTTGGGCCGAATCATGTTATTTATGACATCTAGGGTTCCATATTGTTTCTGTGTCAAGATTATTTGATTTGTTGTATATCATGGTATCAAACCCTTCTACCTTGGCAAACTAAGCCAATATTGGCTTTTTGCTTCTTTTATTCATATTTTTCGAACTGTAACTATCCTTTGCAACTCTGCTTAAGACACTTTCTGATATCAGATCTTGAGTTTATTTTAATTCCCAACTTATTTTTTTAAAAAATTCTAAAAAGAGCGTAAATTGTGTTTTCTATTTTAAAGTTTTCCTCAGGAATGAATCAGTAAATTGTTATCATGGTATTTTGAGTTCTTAAGCAAGAGTATGTCTTCTTATATATGTGACTAACTGTTCCCTCTCCATCATCTGGTTTTTCCACCAATTATACCCAACTTATTGCTTGAAGATTGAGTTCAATTGCTGCAATTTTCATTATTAAGTTCTAGATCTGTACTCGTAGCCATTTCATGCACCTGGAAAATGTTTCTTTTATTTTATTTTCTTTTGTGTTTTTCTTTCCCTTTATATAATCCTAACGTTTAATGTGAGCATTTTCTGCATAATGTATACTTGTAAACTATTTGTCATGTTTACTGGCTCTAACAAGTATGTAGCATATGTAACTTTCAAGATGTTATACAACTTACCAGTCATGCAAGTAGAGGCATCTATTTTTAGAGATAAGTGTTATGCCTGAAAGAAAAGTTCAAGTTTTTGCACGTGGTTTGTGTTGGTTTGTCTTTAATATGTTTGTGTTGGTAGATATATTCCTTTTCTACAGTCATTTGTCTCTCTGTGCTTGAATGGTGGGTTAGACGTGTATTTCATAATGCTGAAAATTTAAGGAATGTGCAGATACATTACCAGTGATGATGTTGTGGAGTTAAAGGGGAAAGTTGCATGTGAAATCAGCAGTGCAGATGAATTAACACTGACCGAACTCATGTTTAGTGGGGTTTTGAAGGACATGAAGGTGGAGGATATGGTAGCACTTCTTTCATGTTTTGTATGGCAAGAAAAGCTTCTGGACGCTAGAAAGCCAGGGGAGGAACTTGAGTTACTTTTTACTCAACTTCATGACATAGCTCGAAGAGTTGCTAAAGTTCAGCTTGAGTGCAAGGTGCTTATAAATATTATTTTGGGTTCTGAGTAGATTGCTAAAATGTCCAGTACTTGGGTTTCAGTACTGGTGGTGTGTATTAGAAGGGTACAATAACTTTTGCCTCAAAATTTTTACACGCATGATATCAAAAAAAGAAAAAAAAGTGCTAGATTATAAATGTAGTCTAGCGATGTACAAAAACTTTTACAGGGTAGACATTTTACTCAAAATTAAAGATTGCATGTTGACATTTTTCTCAATATTGCTGCATGTTGTGTCATACCACATCCCAAGTTAATTCACATTGTCTGCACATTTTTACAGGTTCAGATTGATGTTGAGAATTTCGTAAGTTCTTTCAGATGTGATATCATGCAGGCTGTGTACGACTGGGCCAAAGGCTCAAAATTTTCCACAATCATGGAAGGTACACAGGTTTTCGAAGGAAGCTTGATCAGGGCAATCCGGAGACTGGAGGAAGTTCTTCAGCAGCTAATACAAGCAGCAAAATCCATTGGTGAGACAGAGCTTGAAACGAAATTTGAGGAGGCCATCACCAAAATCAAGAGGGATATAGTCTTTGCAGCATCTTTGTACTTATAGGCTAAATCTTGTTTGCTGGTCGAGTTTTATGGTATTGTAATGGCTGCAGGAAGAGAATTTGGAATTGTATTGTCACGCGTTTTCTATGATGTGATTTATACCGCAAGTGTACGGTATCAAATTTTGTAATATAGTAATAGAGTTCAAGTGTCTAACCCACGGGAATTTTAATTTAATTTTGTACTAAATAATATAATTATGCAGCGTTTATTTTATCTAGATGAATGAGTTATAAATCAATACTGTTAACTAATCATACGTGTAAAATTTGGTACTCAAAAACTTGTCAAATTGCAACAGGCATTGGCCAATATATGGGATTCTTCCAGATTTAGTTTTGGATCGACTCGTGCCATTGAATATCACTATTACTAGAAGTACAATTTGGTACTCGAAGCTTGTCAATTTGCATTGGAAGTTAGCAAAAAACATAGATTTGTTCTGGCTCTAAAAAGAATTGTCAAACCTATGCAACAAGTTCCTTCCCCATTCTGCTTCCACAACCATTCTGAAACTGCAGAATCATAACAAGCAACATGCTGAAAAGCCTTCCAAGCTAGCCTCCTCCTAAGCTGCTGGTCATCCTGCGTTCCTCTCAGAAATTCCAAAGTGCTGGGTAGTCTTCAGAATCCACTACGACCAAAACATCTTTGTGATTCTGTTCCATGAAGAGAACATTTTTTTCTCTCAGAATCCAATACGAGAAAGAGCAGAGTTACTGAAGCAGTTAAGGTGTTATTGAACCAGCAAAGTACTTCACTTTCTATGTAGGCATTAGTTGATATCTGACATGAAACAAGTGTATGACTACAAAACAGATTGATTTATTTAAGAACACAAGTTGAGTAATTTAGGTCGGTCATATAACCATATGTGGTCTTTTAGCACATAAGATGTCCAAATAAAGTACTTTCTCCATTCTAAACGAATACCAAAAGTTATGATGTGCTTATAGAACTTAAAAATTTGTTGACTACTCTAGATTGTGCTAAGCCCACCACACAATGCTGTCACTGATGCATGTTTCATCAAAAAATTTATACTATACATAGTTGATATTACCGGGAAAAAAAAAAAGCACTATTACCCAGCTAATACCGCATTACAAGCATGAATGTGTTATGTGATATTGCAAAGAAAAAATAAATACTGTATTACCCAGATAATACCACATTTCAAGCAAGAATTTAAGGCTCAGGGATGCTGTAATTCACAAGAACTAAGGGAAAATAATATCAGTATGTAAGTAATATCAGTATGTTCTCGACACAGAAAATTATATCATTATTTTAAATGGCCTTTAAAATTTCTCATTAGGATAACGGTAAAAAAACCTTGGCAGCAGCTCTAATCATAGCAGGGCCACCAATATCAATGTTCTCAATTCCATCCTCGAAAGAGATTTTGCTTGAAGAGGACACCTTGACGTAGAATGGATACAAGTTCACCACTACCACATCAAATGTACCTGCAAGAGAACTACTTGAGAAGTAGTGTGTGTATTATCATAGAGAAGGACCACAAAAAAGCATCAAGGCATACATTTAAGATGAAGTCTGAACGGTTGTTGTATTTCCTTATTTCAAGAGAACTACTTGAGAAGTAGTGTGTGTATTATCATAGAGAAGGACCACAAAAAAGCATCAAGGCATACATTTAAGATGAAGTCTGAACGGTTGTTTTATTTCCTTATTTCAAGTGAGCAGCTCACATAACTTCCAGGAAAGATGTAATACATATGTCCCACACATAACACATATAGCGCATCTTAGGAATATTTATTATATCAGATGGTTCTAATCCACCATTTACAAGAAACCAAATGACTTTGATCAATTTTTACATAATGAGGCAAAGCATTTGGCCACATGTTTCCTATAGTAGCATCACCATAAAACTTCCTTTCCTTTACTCTCAATCAAACCTACTCTTCATAGTCATCCCAGAGTCAGTTGTTTGATGATTCATGACAGTGTATCTAAATTTATAGATATAAACCCATCCAAATAAACCTTCAATATCACCAACTGATATTTGGCCACTTGTCTTAGTGTTTACCCACTAAAAGTCATTGAACAGTGAATACATTTTGGGGTGCAATAAAGAAGGCATGATTTCTTAATTTTCTTCTAAAGATCCCGATAAACCAGAAAACTAGGAGTAACAAGAAAATATATTTTATCAAAAAATAAAAAGAAACCAAATCTAAGCCTATGTTTGGCTCATATTTATAAACACCCAAATCATTTTTTTATCCACGCATTTCAAGAGGCCCATCAGTAGTATCAACTTATGCACCACTTATATCTATCTATTTATAAATCTTTTACTGTTTATAAACATTTCCCAAATTTACATCATTTTAGGACAAATAATATCAATACTTCTCAAATTTGAAACTTACAGTCCTCAAAGGGAACAGCATTCAAATTATGAATAGAGGAAATTCAAGTCACGAGAGCAGTAAGTCTACAATATCAATAGTATCCGTACTCATGGAAATTTAGGTGCTGCAGAATACATCCCTCAACCACCTTGAGAGCAACACCCACCCCCCCCACCCCCCCACCCCCGGGCGTCAAATGTAAAAAAAATGTATCCCAATTATAATCAGGTGAAGAGAATGTCAAAGTGATGCAACTGTTTTCTAACTGATCAGCTGATGAGAAGAATTAATTTACCAATTTCATGATTCTCAAGGGCTTCCATGTGATGCTCCAGATCTCTTCTAGCAAGGATACCCCCATATATGTTACGATGTAAAGTTTTAACACAACCATCAAGCTGTGCAGGATTAAAAATGAGAAAGTAAATAAAAGAAATAAATCCTACTGTTCTTAGATGCCACAGCTAAAGTAAATTCTATTTAAAAGTGCTAGAGCAATAATATACTAGTGATTTCATTCAACAAATTCTGAAGTGACTTTGTAAACTTAAAGAATGATGATATCAACGATTTCTACTGTAGCAGCTAACAATAATATATCTGTGACATTCGAAGTTAACCAGTTTTTGTAATATACATCACACATGAGCATGATGGTACGGTCAAACATACTCTCAAACTTGTTATAAATGCACTCAGAGACACAAACTCACGAGCTAGTGGCATCAAATGTTAATATTATCTTTCCAGAGAATCAATGTATCAAGAAAATAAACTAAGAGGAGAAAAGAAAGTGGAATATCACATTAAGGAAAGAAGGCAAACATTGAAACAAAGAAAAGCAGGTGGATAATGAAGGAAAATTATATATTTTCTCTTGTTTAGCAGTGGAGCAGAACTTTAGAAACAACATGCAACAGAATTTTGCAAAGATAAAACACCAGAAGGGGGCAACCAATGACTAGAGATACTAATGTTGAATAAAGCAGCAGAAGAATTGACTTACCATTTCAGGGAAACTCATAAGCTCTTCAACTCTGGTCACAGTCACTCCAGAAGATTCCAGAGTAGATGCTGTTCCTCCAGTGGACACAATAGTGAATCTACAAATTCAAAGACAGGTTGTAAGAAGAAACGCTATCAGATGCCAACTAAAAAATGGACTGAATTTTCCTTTAACATGTGAATATCATGCAAGGTATATTTTAGAAGTAGCCAAACAATTGAATTGTGATGCAATACATCATATTACATGCCCAGATTTGTATAACGCACTCCTGGATCTCTGCACTTGCACTACCCAAAGAAGAGAAATTCTCAATAATTCAAATTCTTCAACTTCAACGTCCATTTATCACTATAATCCCTCCCACTGTAGCACCACAATCAACATGCTCATATGAGAGCTATGAACATTCATCTTGACACTATTATCTCAAGGTCCTACTCTCTCAAGTAACACTATAAATTCCACATAAAAGTCACATTTAAATTCTTTCGCTATTGTTTTCACAAGAGGAGGGGGAGGGGGGGGGGGGGGGGTGTTGTAAAATCAGGACACTGCATTCTAAAATTAAGTTTTAGCTATTATTACAGGAACCCAATAATCCAGGGAGAGTAAACGTCCAGACAAAATTACTAAGATAAAACCTGTTATATTCTATCTAATTTTGAGAAATCATTAATGACAAAAATTCTTAATTAAACATTTTTTTACTGAAAATCAATCACAAAAACACCTCTGAGTAGATTTCTTGTCCTTTTCTCAGTATACATCAATAGAAAATGCAAAAGCAAACACATATAGATAAAGTCTCTGAATGTGTGTGATATCTAACCCCAAATCCTGTAGTCCACAGCCAAGCGACGTTAAATCCCTCGTCTGATAGTGAAATCAATGCTTGCCTCTTCCCTGACAATAGAGTACATCCAAGCAATTAGTAAGTATGTAGCCACGAAAAAATTATCAAAGAAGTGCCACAAGACAGTACCAGCAAAAGAATGATTCGAGCTTCGGAATGGAAAGAGTATCCGCCATCGCTTTAACTCGATAGGAAGCTAACTTCAACGACACTGCTGACAACTAAATCCCCACAATTCAAAAATTACTAAGCCAGATACCAGGGAAAAAAAATTAAGCAGAAGAATAAAAATAAGTACCGGTTGATTGTAGGTAGAGAAAGTTCCGGAAATAGAGTCGAGTGAAGAAAAGGCGGAGGAGAAGATAAAAGAGTGCGTGGCGTTGGCAAGTGAAGTAACGGCGACGGGATCGGCGGCAAAACCCAGCATTTTTTGGGGTAGGCTGCGGTTTGTCAGCTAAAGATATCTGTTTTAGTATCTGAGCATATACTAATGAAAACGGTGCAATTTTCAGGTAAAAAAAAAAAAAAAATTGGTCACTAACTTGGTTTCAAATTTCGTTTCTCAACTTTAATATATTTGAAATTAGTCATCTATCTTTAAGTTTTATTTCATGTTAATCACCAAACTTTAATTTGTTCTAACTTCATGAAATTTCAGTTTTAAAAATTAACGTTAAATTTAATAAGGGCGTGTTCGGTAGAGATTAAAATTGAAAAATTAGTCGTTATTGTTGACTTTTATTAGACGAGTGGGACCCAATAACGATTATATTTTCAATTAAAATTGAATTTTAATCCTGGACAAACATGCTCCAAGTCAAACAACCATATATTTTGCTATATTGTAGAGAGGACTACTTTATGAACTCATTAGACTGATGCTAATTCAAGTAAGACAATTTTTGAGATGTAAAGAGACAAAACGTATTGTCACGACAATTTTTATGAGCGACTAATATAGAACAAAACTTTTCGAGTTGCACTCATTATCTATACTCTCGTGTCCATCTTCAACCTTCAAGAAAGAACTAAATTCTAGTCAACTCCACCCGAGAGTCTTCGACTTTTGAAGAGTCGACCATGTCAACTCCACGAGTAGGGTAGTGACACGTAAAACAATTAGCTCATATTTGATGACTATCTATTACTATTATCCATATATTTCGTAAAACACGAGTACGGAAAATTTGAACAAAGATAAGCTCTCATGACCATTATATAAGATGGTGGCTAAACCAATAGGGAGTCAAAGTTCGAGCAATTCAATCAAAACTCACCGTGCAAGGAAAAAAGAACGTACATGAAATAACGCCGGGGAATACCCAAAGAAATACATATTTATATACAAAAGCCATTTCGAGGACATGTCAATAAACTTGCAGCACATAAAATTTAAACCAAGAAGCACGAGTATCCTCCTCATTACAGATTTCTTCAAGCTACATGTGATCCAAACAAGCAAGCATCAAAAGATTCCCTAGACAAACACAAATATAACAAACTAATACTATGAAGCAATCCTAAATCCTTACGGTACCCTGTCCCTAGTAAATATACGAGAAAAAAAAAAAAACCATCCAGTTGTCTCACCAGCATACTCTTCGCCATCTCGTGCATACCTCAACTGGCAGCTAAAACAATTGCAAGTCATTGTCGACTTCATCTTCCATTTCTCTTGATTTTTCCTCGAACATTTTTAATTTTTATTGTAGCTAAAGATGGACAGCAGGAATCAGTAGTCGGACCCCGTAGTCAAGGATTGTTCTTCAGAGCTGATGGCAGCATCAGGAACCAGCTTGTCAGGTTTCACTTCAGGGAGGGGAAGTGAAGGCTTCTTGGCTTCCTCAATCGTATAGATGTAAATCTTCCTCACTATTGTGCAGAATTCGCTGGGTACATCACCAAAATCATGTAAATATAAATGTCGAAGAATAAATTCAAATAAATAATGTATCCAAGAATAAATTCAAATAAATAAAAGTATCCCTTTTTTAATAGTTAATAAGCTTTAGATAATGTGGTTCAAACCAACACCCATATTCGAAAATTGTACTCGTGTCTGGCATTTGATAAAAACAAATGAAACCAGTCTGCACCTGAGGGAACGCGTCAAAGATTAACTTTAAATAAATACACGTCTCCCACTTAACAACTTAAGCTCTTAGAAGAGACATTTAACAAAAAAACAATATTAGCACAGCAGAGAAGCACAATGCATATCTTTAACTGCAAACCATAATATGACGCTGAAAAATAGCTATAATTAGTTGTATTCATTTATTACATAGTTGATCTCGTTAGAATAATTATAGGAGATGTTCGAGCATAAGGGGTTCCTTCGTTGTATAGTTGACCTAATTTGCATAATCCTAGGAGAGAGATGTTAGAGCATAATTAAAGGATATATGCTAGGAAATTGATAGGTTTTCATTGGTTATATTTTGGTATAGTAACTTTCAAAATTCATCAACGAAAACATGAAATATATGTAAAATCACAAAATTCCACACACAATGCCCCTGTTTGGCGGCCTCCATTTCTTTAAATTCATTTTTTTTTTCCCAAACTCATTTTCATCTATACATTAAATGGGACACAACTTTTATGAACTTTTCAACCACTTTTCATCAACATTTACCAAAATCTACTAACAAATTGTTTTTTTTATCAAAACCAAACAGGGGCTATATAACATCCCCCGTGATTTTAAGGCACTATAATCTACTGCTAAACTATTTATTTTGAATATATACAAGTGTTCAAGTGCCCCACTCCTAAAGTTGGAAGAAATACAGAAGCAGAAAAGCAGCAAAACATTTAGGAAGAGGGGGCGAAAAAGGATTCAGAGAATTGACTTAACTGCCATGGATCATCTCCAACCATCATCATGTCATTCTCGTCATCTGTGTAGACAACCTTCCATTTCTTTCTCAACCCACAGAGTTCCCCTTCAATCTCAAACATCATTTCAAATTTTTTGAGAAGATCATCATAGCCATCAAACTTGGTTAGATCAACTGCCCTCCCAACCGCAATGCCTTGCATATGAACCTAAAGGAATTAATATGCCTTATGTCAACAGTTGGGTAAAAAGAAACTTGAGATGAAATGATTCCTTTTTTCCAGGAAAGAAAGAAAATGCAAATAAGCTGTTGCATAAATGTCTAACATCTGAACCAGCAACTATCCAAAGATATGACATAAATAAAAAATAATATATCTTACATTCGATTAAGCTCAACATAACACTCAATCCTCAAAGCATCAAAGAAAATGGATACCTACAGGAAGGACATATAGACTAGTACACCATACAACTATGATGCTCGGACTCGAGTACGGGTACGCATCTAAGTGTCAAATATTTTATTTTCTAAAATGTAAGATATGAGAACATGGTTAAAAGGAGTCCAAATTTTGGACACGGATAAGTGAGTATGTCTTTCGAACTTCATTTTTTTTACTAATTCAAGATGTCATTTTGGATACACCAAAATCAATTATTCACAAAGGAAGTGAGTATTGAATAAGGTGAGGATAAGACGAATAAAATAGAATTTTAGGGTTTAGTTTTCAATTATGGAAATTACTAGATGTTATATAAAATAGAAAATGAGGGACTTGATTGCAATTTGGACTTTGTGGAGCACTAAGTAGCATTATATGGAACCAATTTTCATTTTATATAAACAAAACCATAAACCACGGATACGGAGAAAGAAGGAAAAAAAAAGAAGAAAATGGAAAGAAAAAATAGAGAAGAAAAAGAACGGAAAACCTAGCTCTTCCGCCTTTCTCCACCCTCTGAGCGAAGCACCGGGTTTATAAAGAGCAGAAACAGGAGAGAAGAAAAGGAAAAGAAAAAAAAAAGAGAAAGCAAAAACGACGAAGTCTCCAGTTGAAACTTGGAGGATCCAACACGATATACCCATACCCATGTCTTGTTGTGTCCGACAAGGGTGCTCCAACTATTTCGAAGAGTTCGAGCATCAGAGTCATACAAAATATAATGTAAACTTCCAAAATTATGAATTTCTATACCATCTAACAAATGAGCATGATTGACAAGTTAATGCATTAGAGAGTTCAAATGTCTATAGTATGTATGAATATATCATAAAAGGTAACAACTAAATTTTGATTAACAAAAAGTATCTCATAGATCATTGGAGCCTCTAATTTTTTGCATCCAATAAAGCACTTTGAACTAAGGCCAAAGTACCTTGGTGCAGCTTCGAATTTGCCTGCTTTGTGGTTCGTGGGGAGATCTTAGGCATGACTTTTCAGGCTCAAAACTTTCTGAAGGAATATCAGATGGATTATGGTTTGATGGCTCAGAATTTTTTTCAGATTCAGCACCTGAGGCTGGAATTTGAGAATCCTCTTTCGTAACCCCAGACACAACTGCTGGTGCAGTGTCTTCAACTGTTGAACTGTCAAGCAGCTCAATCCCAAAAAGCCTGCAGCAATTGGCCTGTCTCTTTTCACTAACTGGTGTAAATGAATCTGCAGCAGTTTCTACTTGATTGCTCTGGTACATTGAATTGCTAGAAACTGGATGCATGATCTCATTGTAACTCAGATTGCTGACTATGGTACCAGAACCAAATCTAGGCGATTGATGGATGTCTCGTCCACGTGATGGATCACAATAGGAGAATGCTGAAGTGCAGTCAACTGGCGATTTCCACGTACCTATGAAAATCAAAGAATTGTTTATCAAAAAATGTTCACCAGGATACCCTATAAGTATTACTCAAGAAAGAGTTATACCAAGTGAAGAAAGATCTTGCACTGACGAAGGCACAATAAGGGGTCGTGCCCGCTTATTCCTTTGTGGGGGCTGGGAGTTTGGTGGAGGTGTTGCAACAAGTGGTTCTATCTCCCATGGTGAAACTCTATCTGGACGCATAATTGAGGCAGGTTCATCCCATTGAACCTGTATGAGCACACGAATCAATGCACAAGTTGTGATGATTTTTATCCAAAAGCCCTCCCAATAGTTTTTATTATTATTATTATTATTATTATTATTATTATTATTATTATTATTATTATTTCAAGATTCATTTCCACAAGATATGCAAATAGGCATCTAAATCTTCTCTGCAGAAAATGCTATGAAAAATGTAAAGTTTCCGCCCGGTGCTGTAACTTTAGGACATATGAGTCAAAACTTCAATGGAACGTGGAACTTGCACGACCGAAACTTGTATATATGCCAGAATAGAACCAGTTAATAAAGTTTTTCACCTTCAAAGATCTCCATTCTGAATCAGGCCACCTAGATGAAGCATTATCCTCAAAGCCAACGATTGTCCCACTGAACCTGTATAAAGATGCAAAATAAGTAAATAACCCAACAAAAATTATTTCTGATATACTTTCAAAGAAAAGTAAGTTCACCAAATCATCAGCAATAGTCATACCTTCTTTCTGGAACCTCTTCACCCTCAAATCTCATCTTAAACCTCATCCCAACAGAGAGCTTGTGATTTCGAGCTTCAAGATACTTGTTTACACTTACGATGAATTCAGATCGACTTGTCCTGGTAACAAAAGGTAGCAGTTAGATAAAGTAACTTCTTTTAAACTGTCAATATCAAGATAGAAAACAGAAAACTGGACAAAACAACTGTGAAATGGCTTAGACTACAAGTCTATTAATACCACTCCAACAAATAATATCCCTTAAAGATGGGCAGCATATAAAAAAATATAAGCTTGTTTGGGGAGGATTAAAATCTAATTAAAATTGAAAATATAGCCGTTATTGGGTCCATTTGTCTAATAAAAGTCAACTCCAACAACTATATTTTCAATTTTAATCCCTCCCAAACAAGCTCTATATATATATATTCAAATTGCAGGAATCGTTACTGTCTTAGTGAATAAAACTCGTAAATATATCGTTTACGGGACTATGATCCGATATACAATGAGAAGCATAAAGTGGAAACATAAACAATTGTGCCACTTCTTACCAATGCCACTTTAAGGGAAAATTGGTTCGACCAAGGCTTCAGAGCCAAATTAGAAATATTAATTTGCTAGGACCACTATAATGTACAAACTTTTCAATGCTAAATATTGCATGTTTCTTTTAAAAGATCACGACAAGCAATTGGAAGAGGAGACAACCTTGGTTTATAGTAAACTGAAAAGAAGGTCCCAGTAGAGATAGCATGCGATGCAGTAGCAAGAACACCTAGATGCATGCTGTGACTTGATATAACAGAGGACGGCATATTATTTAGTTGTCTCATAAGCCTGCGCACCCCAACTCGAAGCTCCCCATTTTCTCCTCTGTTCAAAGAGAAATAAAAGAATGTGATTACTGTGTAAAAACACGTACAACTATACCACAACACCGATGAACCACGATTTATCTTTTTTTTAAAAAAGCATACCCTCCCCCAACGCGAGAAAAGTCGAGAGACTGCAATCTCCACAAAATTATGAAACTTGTCATGATCATGTACATACCTTAAGAAAATAAAAGCATCTCCTGCAACTAACTTTTTGGCACTAACAAAGACACTCCATCCAGTTGTCAACAAGTGGCGCCTTGGTTGACCTACAATTGTGTCAATATGCATCAAAATCATATAAAAAGGGATTAAAACAAAAACAATCCCAATATAAACTAGAACTATAGATGAAATGGAAATGAAATTAGAAATATGCTACCAGTGCAAAATTATACAGAGCAGTAGTATTTCAAGTGTAGGCAAGCAGATGAAGATTTTGAGGAGTCATTAGCCATTTCAAAACCTTCTCCTTCAGGAAGAGGGGGAAATGACCCAAAAACCATGTTAGCTAACAACCAAAAAGCAGTAGTAAAGAAAGATGGTGTCCTAATAAAGGCAGACAAACTTTCCTTTTAGTGACTAGGATCCAAGAAAAAAGAAATTTAAGTTTGTACTGTTCCACAAAAGCGCAAGCAAAATGGAGATCGGCTTGTGATAGCAGATACAGCCTCCTTAAATAGAGAGCCGGACATATGTAAGCAAACCTGAGTCAGATTACACAAAGATAGTTGCTCTCCTAATGAAACATGCTGGTTCCAAGAATCATTGACATAGGTTCATTCACTCAACAAGAGAGCAAGCGGAGAGCATGATTTTGAATTCATGAGAAAATCCTACATTACTTCGCACTTCCTAGATGATGCACTAGGCAGTTTCATAGACAAAAAACTAAGTGCATGTGCATGGATGTATTAACCTGAAGAGAAGGTAGTCAATTAGAGTCATAAAAATTTGAAAAATGGTATCACACGCCAAATGCACTCGTGACAATCCTGGGTTGCATTTCTATGATGTGATTCTCAAAGACTTTACTCCCTTCATGGTTTGTGATCATGCAACTTAATGTACTTAGCTTGCCAATCAGTTCTTCCCAAGTCAGATTCTAACCTCTGAAAATGTGACGAAAATGCCATTCATGGCCATGAAGATCAGTGGCGACCAATTCCTGCCATGGTGGCTGCTGGGACATATCCTGAATATGAAATAAAAGTTAAACATAGCAGGAGAATAATGCGAAATACAGTAGCAAAAAATAGATGCATTAGATTCTAAAGTCAACTAGAATCTTACCAATGGAGGTAAACAATCATCTGCATGCCTACGTAAAACAGAGAACCCACCATGGGTGCTTGTATCAGATGCAGTGAGAGTCTTACAAAATGAGTGAACAGTGCTTCGTTGAGGTTCTGGTAGAGGGGGATCTGGGCTTGTGATCTCAGTTTGCTGATGCCCCAAAGATTATTTAAAAAAAAAAAAAAAAGGCAAGTGCGAGAAAAATATAAGCAGAAATAAAAGGGGAATGAAATGAAATTACTAGATTAGAAATTACGAGATGTCAGATCTTGCACAGAACCTACAATTTAGATTAGTAGAGAACAAATATTTATCAAGTTTAACGGACTTCACCTGTTCAGGTAGCAGAGTTATCTGTGCGTATACCTCATCTGTTTCTGGTTCAGCCTACAACCCAAATGGACGGTAACAAACAAATCAGTGCAGAAGAGATAAACTGAAATTCCTGGAGTAGGAAGACAAAGTCCACTTGTAAAGAGAAAAGATCTCATGAATCCTTACCCGAAGATGAACATACATCACTTTGCAAAGAATTTTATCCGGTAAGTCGAACGAAGGAAGCTGCTGGTCAAATCCTTGTTGTGTTGATGCTTCAAGCTATACAACAAACCAATATCAATAATTTAGTACATTTGGAACATAAGTAATGCGATAGAAATTTGAAAATCAGAGGATTTCACGATTTGAAACTTCCTTTAAGAGTGGGACGTGAAAAGAAAGACATCCCCATTAAGACCAGAACAAAAAGGGAAATGAAGAAAATATTCCAAAAGAGTACGAAAAGTTGTCATACACATGTAATAACGAAAAAAAAAGAGGTATACTAGTTGTACACGAGGAAGAATACAAAGTCCACATTAACAATGAAGCAAACACGTTCAAAATCCAATATGCAATCATTTACGCACGAAACAAATCTAACAGCAAAAGAATTTTAAGAATAAAGTGGGAAAAGGAAGGAGGACAAATATGGCCATACCTGTTCCATGTGACCCTGTGGAAAGTAATAAACTCGTTCCCCTTCACGTGGAACAGTAACAAGGGGCCCAGCACAGGCATGCCAGAGTTCTTTATATAAAGCATCATTTGGGACCCCTGTAATATAACACGGCAATACACGGTCAGGAAAAATATTATATATAAGGAAAGTAAAAAAATGGAAGTACACTTGCATATAGTTAGCAAAATCATAAAATGTGGATGGTTTATTACTATAGCACTATCTCGTATCACGCAGATTAGGGGTATACATATTAAACTCGAAGCATCTCTGCCTTTGAGAACATGTTCCCACATTTTGAACACTACTAGAGTTCTTTCAATGTTTCTTTTCTGTAATAAAGGGAAACAAAACATGCTTGTTGGCAAACCCACTACAGGCCACAGACATAAACAAGATTAATTGCAAATCATTCATGGAGGTAAAAGTTAAGGTGACAAGCTAACTTGCATTGGTGTCAATGGCCGTATCACAGCCTAGACCTTGACTGCACCAAGCAGTCCCAATATCAACCTCCACTAATGGCCCTCAGTTGCATGCACGATATCTAGTGGCGTAGGTTTTTTATTTAAAAAAATGTGTAAATATTTGTAATGTTTCCTCTTTCTTCAGATGTATCTTCATGTCAGTTAGATTTTCTTCTCCTAAGCTTACTGTAGGGAAGTAATGAGTATCAACGAAGTTGTTAGCAAGCTAGCGTTGCTGTCCTTGGAGTTGGCCCTTCCTCCAGCATGGTAATCTGCGTTCTATTTATTCTCAATAATCAATAAAATGAGTTCACTTCTGGATATGCCTTTTGAAAGATTTTTTACTACATTTGTACATATATTTGCAATCAAACTCTCAATTCTAATCAAATTAAGTTCGGAGGAAGAAGCCTAAGGGAGAAGTGCATGTGGAGCCCTTTCTGAGCTTTATGAGAGTCGACATGTGACATTAGGTAATTGCACAAAAATACATGTACTTCTATTACTATAACAGCATAAAGATTGTAGCAGAACAATGACGATTGTGTGATCAGCTTCACATCATCCACAACAACGCTAAAAAGAAAAGTTAAAAAAGGAAATTTACAGCTTCATCATATTCATGAGAAAATTAAGTGAAAATCATGCAAAATAAAATATTAACACAATACATTTGAGTCTCAGACTTCACAGTCGACAAGTGGTACGGTCAAATGGAAAGGAGAACAGAATGTCTCTGAAGTAACGCTCCTTTAAGCAAAATCAAGCAAAAAGATATTCGAATACATGCAACCACCACAAGATAAGAAAGACACATTTAGGTTATTGATTGAAGTAAAAACCTAGGAATACTAACTATCCCCTAAGTTTATCATTTACACAATAACTATAAGATGTCAAAAGAAACAAGTCAAACCTGGAGGAGGTCCACCGCCAAAATGATTTGCAGCAAGGTGTGCCATGAGAAAACCAATTCAATATCCGCTGAGTTCCAAAGCTATATATTTGATAATTTCTTTCAATTAATGAGCAAATCTCCGTTCTGTTGAAAACGGGTGGTGTCAGCAGATAAACTCACCACCAACTAACAGATATCTATTAAGGAAAATAGACATGTAACTGAATAGCTTTTTATACCCCAAATTAGTAAAGCCCTTGAATGCTCCTTAAGATTTTGCCTTTATGGACTGAAATGCAGCAAAGTTTGTCTTATCCACAATTTCTCTATGCACTAATCACCCGAAACGCGTGACCCTTCCACTGTTAGACAAAGCTTATCATTATACCCTTAAATTCTGGATACCTTTCTCGGTGAAGTGGAATCAGCCAGATTTTTCTTCCCACTTCCAAAATAAATTTTATACTAATTCAATAGATAAAAACGATTACATCTTTAAAACCCAATCCCTGGACTAAAAGATATTATAATAATAATTAAACATTAGTCGATCCGAAAAAGAATTTTCCAAGTAAATACATCAAACTTCATTCATTAGATCATAGATAAACAGACAAGATAAACAGTAGGTTTTGTATATGTTACTGAATATGTTTTCTCCGATTCCTGCAATTTTTCATTATATTAAATAGATAAAATTAAAATAAATACAACTTCTTTTTCAATCCACCAAAAAAAAAAAATTCTTTTTTCATACGATTTATAAATAATTTAAAAAAAAAAAAAACTATAGATACAGCTCTAATTCAAGTTTTATGCTTAAACCAGAAAACGTAGTCAAAAGTTTACAGCTTACACTCCAGAAGACTCTTGGATCAAATGCAATAACCAGCACTTTAAAGAGATCCAAACTATAAAGAAAATCTATAAAGCTTTAACGCATTATTTATAGCTCCGGGAACCTAAGCCTTAAGAAATTCAACGTTTTCCTTGCACATCTCTACATATATATTCGTTATAAAGTATTTTAAGTATGTATAGTTTTATGGAGACAACCAATCGGACAAGAACGAATCAAATACTAAAATTATAAAAGGAAGTTTAAGACATACCAAAACAGCAGATGTTTCTCCACCACGAATTTGATTTACAGCATCGAAATCCTAGGGAAATACGCCGTTTCCATATTTACCCCCAAAATTATCCCGAACCATCTCTTCCACTATAAAAAGCAGCACAAAATATAATCCCAAGCTTAATTTTCAAATAAAAAAGGAAAAAAAAATCAGCTATTAAAATTATTCCAATAACAAATTGGGGATTTATGAAGAATTCTAGAGAGAGAAAGATGAAGAAAGATGGGAGATGGATGGTCTTTGCCTGGTTGAAGCCGACAGTCCTTTTCTAATCTCTCTCTCTCTCTAAAATTATATATATATATATAGTGTATGTATTTCTCTCTCTCTGAAATTATATTAATACTTTTTATTTTATTTTTTCTGAAAATGTTGGATTATATAACCTGTTTTACTCGATAAAATTATAATACTTTTTTTTTTAAATCATACGTTCTTTAATAAAATAATATTTTATATATATAAATCAAAAGAAATTCATTTTTTAACCATTTATTTTTTAAAAAATTATTATTATAAAATTATAATTTCAAATAATAGAGGCTGAGATATAATAAATAATGGTGTCAAAAGGGGGGAATTTGAAGAGGCGGGATAGGGTGCGCAATGCGCACATGGTGTAAGTAAGTAATAATGGGGAGGGACATGACATAGCAAAGGTTGCCCCTGGAATGGGTACAGGTTTCCCTTCCTGTGTCCACGCGCGGAAAGCGAATATTAGATTCAACGCTTTGGGAATTGAAATTTTCTGCTTTTCTTAATTAAGCATTAATTATTGTTGCTTTTGTGTGACAATTACTTAATTAGATACAACTATGCATCATAATGCAATACCGAAATTGGCATATAGTCAATACTTGTAGCAAATTCAAGTTGATTGTCATCTATGTTTTTATCTTTGATTGATCCGCAATTAAAACCTTAAACATAAAAATCTATTACGATCGACTCGTATAGAAGTTAATAGTTTATTTATTTATAGGAACAATAAAGTTACTTTGTCAGAAGAATTTGACAGAAAGCTTGACGTAATTGCACGTGATAGTAGATGATTTGATGAAAATGTTGACTGTATTTTAGATTGTCCAATTATAGAATGTCACGTAATATTTTGTCAAACTTATGTCAACACTGATGTTTATGTAGCATAAACCAATTATCTATTGTATACTCTAATTAAGTTAAGAATTGTTGACTCATTTGAAACTAATCATATATTTTTATTTGTATTTTTATTTTTTTGAATAATAGTTGTTGCACATCATATTTTACATTTTTTTTATAGATTGATGAGATGTCAAAAAGAAATTGGAGAATTTTTTTTTCTTATTATTATTTGGTTGACGAGATTTTGACCAGATCAAATATCGCCACATTATCTGTTAATAAATAAATTTGTAAATTGTGATATACATATAGTACAAAATATTTTTTTCCTTATTGCATGTTGAATTTGAATAATCAATTGTGTCTGATGCTACCAAAAATCGCATATGTTGAAGCACGCACGTGATCTTTCGATACCCGAATCAAAGACGTCGAGGCGTGTCCTCATTGCCCCTCTGATGCTTAAGAAAGAGAGAGAATATGAAAAAGTTTTGGTGCTGAAATTGTTTGTAAAAACGTACATGTATAATGATCTATTGTTTCATATTTATAGAGATAGGTAATGCATTCCTAGTAAGACTTGGCATCGAAATTCTGATTGGAGCAAGTGTTGGACCACAATTATAAGTCTAATCACACATTAACTCTAGTTTTTGCCAATGTGGACTCCTTCTAGACTTAGGACTCTTGAATTAAAGTATTTGGAAATGGTTAGAGTTTTTAAGAGGTGGGAATTATTCGCACTTGAGTATGAAGGAAAATTTGGCTAAGGAAAGGACATGAGAACTCATACCCGAGGATAGCCAACGTATATGTCACGAACACTCATCGGAAGTCCTCAAGGTATCTCGAGGATACACTGATACTCGAGCACATTGGTCCCATGATTGTGAAAAAGAGCCCTGGGAGTCCTCGTGCTCGAGGTGCATCTTTTGTGACCATATCAATGACGATTAATACGTAAATTCAATATATTTTTTTAGTGTAAGTCATACACATACTAGTTCGATGCTTCAAACGTGGAATTATTGTAAAAGTATTGACAATACTTGAACGAGTAATGTCATTTGAGATAGTTAACTAGTCCAAATATTTTGTAGTATTCTTAATTTCATGTAGAAATATTGACGTTGTTGATTGACAAATGTGATGGTTTGTATTTTTGGAGTAGAAATTAAATTTACTCTTTTGTCCAAGGTTTCTCTCTCAAAATTTTAATGAACATGTCACTGAAATAATTGAACTCGTACCCTTTTGTACGCTCTAGAAATACATTTAATAATTAATTATTCAAAAATAGTATGAAAGTATTCTAATAGAAAGCATATTTGGTTATATTAGTCAAGGTTAAACGTGTATTGCACGTTATTTCAAAATATTTTATAAGTACTATAAAAATAATATTTGATATTCATTTGTTTGGGGTTGTTCTTTTTGTTCAGTTTTGTGTTTTAAGTTTTGAATTCATTTTGAGTTTTGTGTTTTGAGTGTCCATTTTGATATTATTGAAAATGTGTTCTTTTTGGTATTTAAAAAATTATTTTGAAAACACTCAAAACGACAAATTTTGTCATTTTGGATTTTCTTTGTAAATTTTTAACTTGTTTTAAAAAACGCGCTTTCAAAAATAGGAAAGAGAACATATTTTCACTATTTTGGAAAATCGAAAAAAGAAAACAGTTTGAAAAGGGTAAAGAGAACTAGATCGTATCCAGCCCTACCCTAAACTTTTATAATTCAAATTTTTTGTGATAATAAAATACTACAAATGAGCAACATTTTTATACTATGTTTGGTACATAAGAATTAATTTCTAATACATAAATTTAAACATCTATTAAAATTTCTAAATATATAAATATAAATAAATTCAACTATAATAACTCTAGATCATATAGATCAAGATTCATCAAGTCAAGATTCATTAAATTTAGATTAATGTGAATGTTAGTTAATTGGGAATCAACAACATAAAATTCATACATAACAAAGTTTTTGGATTATTTATTACATATTGAAAAACGTAAAGTATGGCATTATTGACATTATTGAATTGTAATATGATAAAATCATCCAATAAATGATTATTACTTAATGTAATATTTAATATATTATAGATTTAAGAGTTTCTCCGACAGTGTTATACAATAAATTTAAGCCCTTATTTGATGTAGTTAAAAATCATATTTTTAGTTGATTTTAATAAAAGATAATGAATTTTGTAGTTGAAAATTTGACAAAAGCTCTGAATTTTAGTCATCTTTTCAAGTCATGTCAAAAGGGCCAAGTACTGGTTATTGCTTTACGATAAAAGCATGATTTGTCAGGACCGATATATTATAGTTTTACGTGACTCAACATATTATTTCAATTAAAAATCGGATTGATCTACAATAATGGAGCAACACGCAATCAAAGTTAGCTAGTATTCCTTTAGGGCGGGACCTCCTCTTATCGTTACAGGATAATTGATCATTGAAATAAATGACAAGAAGCGGTATTGATATAAGGGCTCTGTTCGTCATATCATATTGTTCAGCTGGACTCGAACTTAAGTTTATTGTTTTTCGAAATAAGTAATTATATCTCACTTTTAAGCATTGTGTTTTGTTATAAGCTATTATTGTTGCTTAGAGAAATGGAATTATTAGTGTTACTAATTATATCAATTAAGTAAACTAATATAATGAAATATATTCCCCCAACCGCCCCCACTCGTGGAGGCGTGGGGTCACCGGTGGGAGGACAGTAGTCTTTCGTTGAATGTTGTGTTTTGCCTGATTCGGTCCTTGTCTCCATTTGGGTGGTTAAAGATTGTCTAAATAAGTAAAGCGTGTAAATACATGTATGCCAATATTGAATATATATTCATTTCTAAGAAAACTTACAAAGCAACGTTTCATGGGTTAATTACCAAAAAAAGAAAAAATATATATATATTTAAAGGTTGATGGAGATGCCAAGACAGGTGAAGTTATTATGTAAAACATTTTTTTTTCTTCTTTTTGCTGGCACACGGTGCATTAATGATTTTTAAATTATTTTAGTAAAAACGATGCAAGTACATTAGTGAACACTTAACTCGTTCATATTTATTTGTATTTTGGATTATGTGCATTTTTATTTTGACCATAATTCAACTTTCGTCGATAAGTTTAGCATCATTGGTACAGTACCCCTTAATTCGAAGATCCCACCCCAAGACGAAATTCTAATGCGATGGGGGTATAATGGTGATGTCTTGCAATGGCCAATAAGCATAATTGACACGTTAAAATGTAAATTAATATAAATACGTATTCTTTTGATTTCATTTTTCATATTATGTAATGGATTTTGCTGTTTGTACAGAAAAAATCGTTCAGGAGAAGTTACTACATATAAATACGTATTCTTTTGATTTCATTTTTCATATTATGTAATGGATTTTGCTGTTTGTATAGAAAAAATCTTTCAGAAGAAGTGACTGAAATGATGTGAAGGAAAAAAAATTGAATGAAAAAGCTTATTATATTTTAAACTGACAAACGATCGAGTGTCACGTGTCATTCTGTAAACATTTGTGTCAACATGATGTACATAGAGCTTAATCCTTATGTTATTACCGTTCTCGCCTCTTATTTACGAAATTATATGTTTTGTTAATAGGGAGAGAGTTACTCCCATGAAAGGTGAGCGCATTCATGTCTTGTACGAGTTAACGAGTCTTAACAATAGGCTACGGTAACCATCTATGTAGAAATATATCAAATTTACGCAATTTCACAAATGTTATTACGACAACAATCTCACAAATTTTATTATGCGATTTGATTTATGCACGCTTTATTAATTATTACTAAAGTTTCTAATAGTTGTTCTAAAAATTATCGAAATATGTCATTAAATATTGACACTAATAATAGAAGATACTCATGAGTAAAAAACATACAAAATAGATTTGAAAGATAATTATCAATCTCTTGATATCAAGGATACATTCAAAAAAATTAATGTTTAAAAAAGGTAAAGTGTTGCAAGACGTGGTTGGAAGCTAAGTTTCGGGCTAGACGAGTCTAAGGCTATGTTTGATAGCCTCTCTTTTTCATGGAAAACATTTTCCTTTTCCATGCAAAAGAGTTGCTTGATAGGTAAAATTTAGCCAAGAAAAAGCCCCCTCCCCCCAACGTGCATAACCAATTGTAAAAAAAAAAAAAATCATTTTAATGGACAATTTCCATGTAAAATGAAGTCAAATGAACACTAAATTTTGATGAAAAAATAGTTTCCGAACAAAATTTTTTTTTTGTTTTTACCTTCTGTCAATGTTAACAAATTTTATAACCAATTGTAAAAAAGAATTTATTTTTAATGGACAATTTTCATGTAAAATAAAGCCAAGCGTGAACAAAAAAATCCAAAATTTTTAAAAAAATTTCAGATGAAAAATTATACCAATCAAACACACTTAATTATAATTTTCAGTAAAATATTTTCTAGGAAAATATTTTCCCTATAAAACATTTTCTTTCTATTCATTTCCACAATTGCAATCAAACGGACCCTAAGTGCAAAAAGGTCTTTTTTAAATTAATCTAAAAAATATTTAATAATTAAAAAAAGCGACTAGGTGAGAAAAAAAAAAACTCAACACGCTTCACACCTATGTACCACTTCATAGAACACTCGAGAAAAAAATGATGATTAAATTTGTTGGGGCATTCTTTCTAAAATGTTGTCTGGCTACTTTTGGAGGGTCTTTCCCTGGTTCAAAAGTATACAGGAATGAAAAATTAAAGAAATAAAATTCCATGGCATTTCGAGGAGGGTGCTTTTGTAATTTTAGCATTTAATGTGCAGCAACTAACTCTGGTTAAGGTTCTAGTTGACCATGGTTTAGCTGAAATCTAAAAGAATAGTTTACTCTGCAGTCCTGTTACGAACAATTCTATGGTTGAAGTTTTCCAATGAAAATTGCCACGTGGCTTGCCGGCCAATGAGGGATTTGTTCAGCTTTTCCTTTTATTTTTCAATTTTTATTTTAAACGGGTCAATCCCTATCTAGGTTTTCGAATTGGTCTCAATATTCAGCCCTGTTTGACATTGATTTAAATTATATTTTAGCGTCTGTTTGTTTCTCATCATTTCATTATAAAAATGAGAATCGTTACCGTTATATTTAAAGATGTGAAGCCCACCAAGAGAGAAACAAGTCAACAATGATGGCTGTGACACTGTGCAACTGTCATAATTTTTCTAAATTGGGCAAAAAAATGAGAAACAAACAGGGACTTAATTTAAGTCAAAGTCAAATAATTAATATAACCACATATTTTATGGATTACACAACTTTTTAATCACACGTTTCAAATCTTTTAATCAAAATCTACTTAAAATATAATTTTAATCCCATCAAACAGAAGCTCGATTTTTTAAGAAATGACTTGAATATCTTTTTGCATAAAAATAAAACTAGTTATTGGTTGCCTAATGGAAATGAATGTTGGATTGTTAAAAAGTTAAAATATCTAATGCATTAAATAAATGTATTGTTAGAGTGGAGCATACCGCGTTAGTAATAAAAATATACATCGATGAATATACGTGAATTCAACTTCAATTATTGATAGTTATTAAAGAGACGACGACCTGAGTAGACATTGTATTTTGCTTTAACTTAAAAAAAAAAATCTTGGATTTATAAAAAATGGTTAGATATTAGAAATGAAGAACGAACGAAATAAAAAGAGAGAAACAAAATTTAACATGTCCTATCACGATCAAGAAATCTATTTGCATTCATGGTTAAAAAAACTATACCAGGGCAATCTGACAAGAATTTTGGTGAATCAATAAAGTTATTTGTACAAAGTTGAGTTACAAAAGTTGGGTTACAAAGTGTGTTGGCAAAATCCAGACGGTTGATTTCAAATGATTTAAAAATCTGTTTTTAAAATGATTGGTGAAGATGTTATTTTGTCAACCAACTTTATAACCCAACTTTGTATATGTAGCATAACTCAATTAAAAATATATATTAATAAATTCTCTTATTTTGACTGTCGTAAAATTGATGCGATAAAGTGTAATAGCTCAAACACGACTCATTTCTACGCCCTTTTCGACGTTTATTTTTACATTTTGATCCAACAATGATCCTTTGACCCAGTAATGAATCATATTACAACGGCAGTTTGTAATTGACTGAAAATAAAGTTTCATGGATTAAATAAAATCTACTACTGAATTTATTAAGAGAAAACTGAAATAAAATAAGGGTCTTGCTAGGGGTATATCACCCCTTACACAAGGAGTGACATAATGGCCACATCACCCCTTACGTAAGGGGTGATATACAAGAAGTATAATTCATAAAAAGGGTGACGTACAAGAAGTATAATTCATAAAATATTTGATAAATAGTTTTAAATGAAACATTTTTCTTCTATAATAATTCACTCTAGAAGCACAGGAGTGGAGCATACACATATTTCAATACCAAAGATTTGCTCAAATCTTCGGGTGACAAAGAATATTAGGACCATTATGTGTGGTTGATATTTAAAATGAAGGGATACAATATTATAAACAAGGTATTCTACCATTACATGCTTTGATGGGGGCATAGCATGTTTACTAAGAACTCGTTAAACGTGTGTTGCACATTATTCGAAAATACGTTATAAATGTCGTGAAAGTAATATTTGATCATTCATTTACCATTTTGATTTAAATACGAGAAAAAATGCAATCCCTGAAAATAAATCTTAACTGTTATACAGACACTTAAATAGTGAAATGCATACTTGAATGAGAGTATTAGAATTATATATAAATGCATAAATAAAGATGAATTGCAAATATGATAGATGAATTAATGTAAATGTTAATTAATTTAGAATTAATAATAAGAAATATATATGTGACAATAAATGTTAAATCATTTTATGATATAATTTAATTTTCAATTAAGTAAAACTCGATCCTAATTAGCATACATGAACATGAATAATGAACTGAACGTGAACGTGAAATTTTAATTAATAATAATTAAATGAATGTAAATGTAAATGTTAATTAGTTGAGAACTAATTATAATATTTATTATAGTTTGTAAATTAAATATATATTGAAAAAATAAAAATAAGATATTATTGAAATAATTGAATTGTAGTAGGGCTATAATCTTCCAAAAAATGATTCTTACTTGATGTAATATTTAATATATTAAAGATAAAAAATAAAGTTAGCTTTAATTAATTTTCTTTATATAATTTATTTATTTATTACTTTTAAATAAAGAATTTATTCCTTTTGAAATTAAAGTTTTGAAATAAGTTGCTTATTTATTTTTAATTTTCATTAGAAATATTAAAATATGCATAATGGGACTCCCCCTTCTCTAATCTATTGAGAGAGCAAATATTTTTGAGGGTGCGTTTGATAGTAAATGTGAAAAATGAGTAGAAATAAAATGTTTTACAGAGAATTAAATTGCCTAAAAATTATTTTACAGAGAATTGTAATTAATTGTGTTTGATTGGTATAATTTTTCACTTAGGAAATGTTGAAAGTTTGGTATCCGTTTGACTTCATTTTTTTTATGGAAATTGTCCATTAAAATGATAATTTTCCTACCATTGGGTCTAGAATTTGTTTCAATTGCAAAAAAAAAAAAAAAAAAAATTAAAAAAATTAAAAAAAATTACCATACCGAATATCATTCATTTGAATTTGTTTTGCATCAGGGAATTAAATTGCCTAAATATTATTTTACAGAGAATTGTAATTAATTGTGTTTGATTGGTACAATTTTTCACCTAGGAAATGTTGAAAGTTTGGTATCCGTTTGACTTCATTTTTTTATGAAAATTGTCCATTAAAATGATAATTTTCCTACCATTGGGTCTAGAATTTGTTCCAATTGCAAAAAAAAAAAAAAATTAAAAAAAAATTAAAAAAAATTACCATACCGAATATCATTCATTTGAATTTGTTTTGCATGAAAATTGTCAATAAAAGTGATAAATTTTTTTTACCATTGTGTCTCGAATTTTTTCTAATTGCCAAAAAAAAAAAATAAATAAAAAAAAGCTGGTGGAAATTGATTTTCCACAAAACCAAGGAAAATGTAAGCATGTGAGCCAAATCAAGAAAGTTTTTTCCATAGAAAAAAAGTGTATCAAACAACACAAAAGTGGAAGTTGAAATTTGCTTTTCATTTTCTATGAAAAATAATGGACAATTCTTGTGGTACATCACAAGTTACATCAGGGTGTCCATAATGGACACCCGACGCTTTCTCATTGGTTGGGGTGCCGGTCCCACAAGCCCCCCCACCAATAGGGGGCGCCGGGTGTCCATTATGGACACCCTTATGTATCTTGTGATGTACCACAAGAATAATTCAAAAATGATTGGCTGTAAAAATTGTTATTTTTTTAACAGTACAATGCGTGTAGTTTTTTCTTTTCTCTGTACACCAAGTATGTCTTAAATTCTTAATGTTGTGATTAGGTTTAAGACCAATTCATATTTCAGTGTTGTTTTGTTTGTTTGTTTTTGTTTTTTTTCCAGCCGTCTTCTGAGAATTCGTCAATGGTACAGAGGATGTACAAGTCCCATTTTAGGCTCAACAATTTACATGCAGAAAAACTAAAAAAACTAGAGGAAATTAGATCAAGTCCTTATTTTTAACTTATCATTTTAAAAATCAGATTTTAATTTTATTCTTTCAAAACCAGGTAATATTGTACTCCACCTCACCTTATATCACCCCACTCATTCCTTTACCCATTCCCCAAATCACAATTCACATCCACATCAACACAAATATCGCCTACCATCATTGTCTGTTGTCACCACCACTTCAGAGTTCAGAGTAACGCATGACGCTACGGTTTGCGGCGTGCCCTGAGATGGAGCACCTCATGTCGCCACCCCCAAAGCCGTAGAGAAAGTGAAGAAGAAAATTTAGGTTTCCGGTGAGAATTCGAAGACAGGGTCTCGTAGTGGTGGCAATGGGCCGAGCCGAGCCGGCTCGGCCCATTGTCGAACGAGCTCGGCTCGTGTTCGCACGAGCCGAGCCAGAGCCTGCCGTGCAACGAACCGAGCTCGAGCTCGGCTAGTTGCCGTTTGGGCGAGCTCGCCCAAAGCGAGCGGCTCGGCGAGCCGAGCTTAAGCTCGGCTCGCCCTTTTTTTAATTTTTTTTTTTTTATAAATAAATAACGCTACTAGTACTACAAGTCTATTTTTTCTATTTTTTTTAAATATATATTTTTCAAAACATTTATCGGGGCTCGTCAAAACATTTATAATTTTTAAAATAGTAAATATACATTTATTTAAAAAAAAAAAAAAGATAAATCCTCCTTCTTTATCCGGGCTTGGGATCGGCTACTTCAATTTCGTGTAGGCGGAGTTAAAATTGTACACGAAAAACTTTTTACGTGTACAATTTTTTTTAAAAAATTATAAATGTATGAAAATAAAATTTTGTAATGAATGTATTGAAATTAAATATCACTTACTTGATTACATGCAATTTCGGCATATTTATGTTGAATTCGATAATTAGTGTCTTCCCAATCCTTCACGCACATTAACGCTTCTAAAATATCTTCTTTTAGTCGACTTCGAATTTCAGAGACAACCCTCTTCCCTGCACTAGTGCTGCACTGAAGCTACGTTGCTAACCGGAGGTGTTAGTAGATCTTTTGCAATTGGTAAAACAATTGGCCATCGAAGTTCATTATTTCGCGTAATTCGATTACATCTTCTCGAACTTTTCTTAACCGATTTGTTACTAGGTATAGTATAACGAAAGTAATCAATTAATTCTGTATGGCAACGCATTTGACCGCTACTCGAAGTTCCGAGTACATGCGTGGAACACATACTACTACTACTAGATGAACCATATGCATATGCAATGAATCATATCAATTGTGTCTATGTTTTCTAATAAATTAATTACTTTAAAATGGCCGTCATCATTTATATTAGTGGGAGGAGGAGTAGGTACACGAGTAACTTGTGTACCTATTCTTGAAGCATATAATTCATACATTTCAGCTTAACGTTTGTTCCAAATTCCTATAAGTAATAGGCATATTAAAAGTTAAAGCATTTGAAATTTGGTCAATTATAAATTTAGTATCCGATAAATTATATCGGGGTCCATAACGCATACTAATGGAAATAACATAGGTAATTCTTCCCAATATTTTTAAATTTTAATTCCATAGCATATATAATAAAGATGAAAATCAGTGGTCATTTTGATATCTATTAAAAGCCCTAGGAGCTTATATAAAGACGTTCAAGAACCATGCAACTAGTTGGATAATAAACACTGCATAATATATTCGTAGACGTATAAAAACTTTCCAAAATTTCTTAATTTTAAAAATCGTATTCCAATCGGATTCATTTAAGATATCATCGTCGCCGTCTAATATGCCTATTGTTATAAAATTCGATAAACGGTTCAAAACCTTCACATGATTTTAATAATAAGTAAGTTGAATTCCACCTATGACCTACGCGTAATAAAAGTTTTTGTATTAGAGTTCCCACTTGTTCACAAAATTCTTCAAATGCTTGTTTTCTACTAGTTGTAATCGTGATATACGTAAGTGCATTCCTAATTCGACTAATTTCGCCTCTTCACATGTTTTAAACCGTCTTGTACAAATAAATTAAAAATATGGCACACACATCGAATATGGAATAAATAACCACCAAAATCGGGTTGAAGTACTCTATGCAATTTATCGATAACTACTTTATTTAATAAGCATTGTCAAAAAGTAAAAGAACGAATTTTACTCTCACATTTATATTCTTTAATTATTAACATAATTGCATTAAATATAGTGTTAGCATTATGAGGATACTCAACTATTTTAAAAGCAATAATTTTTTTATGCATAACCCAGCGGGTCTATATAGTGTGCAAATACTATATAACCTCTTATTATTAATCCCTTCCCATAAATCCCAAGTTAAAGATATGACACCCTCGTATTTTCTAAATCCCCAATCAATAATCGCTTTGCATTAAGAAAATATTCAATTGTATTAGAACGAAGAGTATTTCGACTTACCCCAACGTACCTAGGTTGAAGATATTGTTTCGACATAGTTTACGAAATGTTCGTTGTCCACTATTGCTAGTGGCCTCCGCTGCTGTAACGAACTTCACCATTCCCTTTCGTGCTTCCTCCTCCGAATACATCCACGTAGAAATTGGCGAAGTAGTAGCACCGTCTCTACTAGTACCAAACCGTAGCTGCGTTTGTCCACGTTCAAGAAGCCCATGTTTGGCCGCACATGCTTTGTAATGACTGGCTGAGGTGAGTGGTTCCAATGCCTTTGCCATGCCAAGCCGTTGTTGACAGATATTTACATACGCTTTCGTTTCTCGGGAAGTCCATCGATCACACGACTGTTAACCAATTTGAAATGGTCCCAACATTTTGCCTCGCTTTCTTCCTCTTTCTCTTCCCTCTTGCATCGGGAATATTTAGTGGTGTTCTTCATCTTGTTCCAAATCAATAGGAACACTAGGATCAACATCAACGTCATCCAAATCAATCGGATCGGCTTCACGAACGTCGAAATCGGCCAATGTCTTCTCGGAATTGGTAGTTGGTTGAGACCGCAAATTCATTCCCAAATTGATTTTGAAGGTGTGTTTCACCTTCCATACCGAACAAGTTTTCAACAAATGCTCGTGGATCCATTTGTGAATTGTTGAAATAGAATGTAGAAATGTAGAAATGAGAAGTGAATGAAGATTATGTACTAGTGGCTAGTGTATAAAATGAGTTGTAAAATGAAGATAATAATGTAAAAAAATGTAGAAGAGAATTATAGAATAAATGAATGATATTGTTGATAATGATTTGTAAATTGTAGAGTAGAGAGTATAGAATGAAAGTTTGGTGGGAAAAAAATGTTGTAATGGGTTGGGTATTTATAGGAGAAGAATTGGAGAAAATTAGAAAAAAATAAAATAATAATAAAATTAAGTGACCAAACGGTCACTGAAAATCAGTGACCGTTCTGGTCACTTTATTTCAGTTTTTATTTATTTTTATTTATTTATTTTTTTAATTGGGCTCGTCTTAGACGAGCCCACGAGCCGAGCGACTCGTGGCTCGTCTCACGAGCGGCTCGGCGAGCCGCTCGCCGAGCCGAGCGGGCTCGGCTCGTCTAGCCCACCAGCCCGCTCGGCTCGTGCTCGGGCTCGTTTTTTTACGAGCCCGAGCGGCTCGTGGACGGGCGTGAACAGTACGAGCCGAGCGGGCGAGCCGACGAGCCGCTCGGCTCATTTGACACCACTAGGGTCTCGAGTGCAATTTGTAAAATTACAGGCACCTACTTGCAATTTCAAATCGAGGATCAATTTGCAAATGATGGTTGTTGATGCAGCTGGTGGTGGTGGGGTGATGCAACGTTTGAGTGGTGGTGGGGTGAATTGGGATGAAGACTGTTTGTAACCGATAAATAATATGCGACTTTAACAAATGTGTGATTGCAACCACATTTGTAACTGTGACGCACAATTTGTGTCTTTGTGACCGTAACCATAAATTGAGTGTTATTGTGACTTTGACATGTTTAATTAGTTAATGTGACTACCTGATTTTTAAAACGTCTTCACAAGTTTCTTATTTTTAAAATTGTTTCTTGAAATTTTTGTAATTATGTATTTTTCCAAAAAACTAGGGGCCTGCCACCCCGCCTTCCCTTAAGCAGGGATCAGGACAGGGACGAGATGGTAAAATCCCCAGCAACAGGACGGGTTGACATCCCTAATTCAAGACATGCGGCTTGGTTCTTCAGACATGGCATTACAAAAGCTCCAATTCACAAAGTTGTTCAAACAAACAGATATAAATAGCCAGAACTCGAAAAACATCATGTTTTTTAACAGAAAAACTCAATTGATAAACCACAGGTACCATAATCAATGTAACATAAGAAAAACAACCACACTGAGATAAGAGTAAAGGATACAGACCATTCATCATACAACTATTCAGTTAGTAACAGATTCAGAGTTCTGCTCATTGAAGGCAAAAGACGCTGAGAGCTTATTAAACGCTGATAGAGAAACAGAGAAGAGTGATAAATATGATTGTGCCTAATCCTTGGCCCCGGGCGTTCATCTGCATAATCAAGAAAGTAAAAAGTTTTAATCTAACTGAATAAATTTTCAGAAATCTCAAGAAAGTAAACTTTACTCTCCATTTTAACCCCATCATGGACTCTATTCCTCTCTGCAGAGCCAATGTATCGCAGCCATCCCTCTTGCATCTTATAATAAAGCTAGAGCTGTTTCTAACACATTTCCATACCCCCACACTTTGCTCGTAATCAAAATTTTGTGTCAAGTTTCACCAAAGGTAAAAATAGCTGAATTCTACACCCAAACTAGAAAACTGAAAATCTTCACATAGAACTCATAAGAAAAGAAAAACACTAAGAAAGTTTACGTCCTGTCTGGAAGCATTGTTTTATAAAGGACTGCAAAAAAGATGTCTTTGTGAATGTTTTAAACAAGTTTCTAACACTGATGATGGGTCCAAACCTTGGAAAGTAGTGTGATTGTTTTGCGCACT
This sequence comes from Fraxinus americana, assembly GCA_035079005.1. Taxonomy (NCBI): domain Eukaryota; kingdom Viridiplantae; phylum Streptophyta; class Magnoliopsida; order Lamiales; family Oleaceae; genus Fraxinus; species Fraxinus americana. The sequence goes on from CM068714.1 coordinate 29,574,458, forward strand.
TTCGAAAATATTTTCTACAGTGGGTAACTTCTTTGCTTGAAAATATAGAAACATTCTCATGATTTGACTAGCACCCCAACCAATGTAATGAAGAGCAAGGAGTAAAGGTCTATTTATCTATAAAAATCGGTACAGCGATGTCAGTTCATGTGCAAATTCTGAAATGTGAACTGAGAATCACAGCAAGTGCAGATGTGATACAAATGTCAATTAGCTATTTGAGATCATAATCATGACAATATCTTAGCTATTACCCTTACACTATGTTTGTTGGCACAGAATTGGACACTCAACATTGAAACTGATATTTCGTTAGTTAAAATTCTAAAGCCCTTGTTTCATGCCACCAAAGACTCGTATACTAATCAATCAATTAAAACTTGATTAAGCATTCTAAACCTTCACATGAATAAGAAGTATGGAAAATCATACCTAGAACTACTAGCAACCTGCTGCACATTAGCACAATCTTCGTCCACTCATAACAACCAAAAGAAGTTAAAAGCCTGTACATCCGTCCACTCATCTTGAGTATGAATAAATACAAGGCACGTCATTTCTTAAAAGTAGAGTCTGATAGCGTTCATATTCTAAAGACCCTAAATTTTAGAAAATGAGAAATGCCCCATTGACGCAAACTAACACAAATATGTATATTAACAGAAGACTCATCCCTTAAAATTGAAAAATAAGCCAATGGCAATATACATCCAAAATTCCAATTTTTGCAAAAAGTTAGCGTACCCTAGAAAGCATAGATATGCTACCCCACATGTGCCTCAAGAGCGATTCATATCTTGTTGATAGAAGGTGTTCATGTATATTTAATCATACCCACATCTTAAATTTGAAAAACGCAAAAACCAATAAAAATCCAAAATTCCAAATTACCACAAAATAGGCCATACCAATAAATCACAAATCAACTACATCCTATACGCATATGCGCGTCAAAAAGATCGATTCCTACCTAGTAGATAGAGGGGAAATTCTAATGAACAGCAGAAGCAGGAGCAGAATTGGAGTGAGAGTGAGTGTTTGAGTGCGATTTAGGAGCGTAGATCTTGTTGTAGGCGGCTTCACCAACAACGTAAATACCAAAAGCGACGAGCGCGATGCCGAGGCCGGGGGTGGCGTGGCGCCACTGGTTCGTCATCATCGGGTGCTTCCGCCACTCGTCCCTTCTCCTAAAGAACTCGCCTGTGTGTCCCAGCGGTTTCGCCATTGATGATGCTCTCCTGATTAGCTTGATGGAATGCTTTGGATTTGGAATGGAAGAGGAAAATGGTAATGGTAGAGATGGGCCCATCTTGTATCGGCCCATGGATTTCGTTGGGCTTGGCTCTGAAGGAGCTGGGTTTAGTCCAACACAAAATATATGCTCTTTTTCGAATGGAAATTGACACAAGTGATAATTACCAAAAACCAGCTATTTAGTTTCAAATTTATGAAAATCAGGTTTTATCTTTTTTAATTCATAATGATATTATAAAATTAAAATAACATATATACCCATCCTACCCCCACCAAATTTATTTTAAATATAAAACCTAAATCTATCCAAACCCTAACCTATCCAATTCATTCCTCACCTCTCACCATTTCTGCCGCCTCCACCGCCACCTCTCTCCACCACCACCACCGCCTCCCATCGCCTCCTCCTCTCTTCTCCTCCCCCTCCCCCTCGAATCACAGCATGTAAAAGTTGAAACAATTGAGAAATATACCTGTTCAACATACCATTTTCCTTCAAAAAGTTGAAAGTCGCCCTCAATCATCCCGAACTCAATATCACGCTTCTGGCCATTGGAAAGAGTCTGAAGGTCTTTCTCATAACGATCAATAACACATTTGGCATTGAATTTGAGTCCAAATGCCAAATTCTGCTGCACAATCTGTTCGGTGCACGGTAAGGATAGAAGTAAGGTTAATAATACAGGGAGCGGACAAGATTGCTGAGAGAATACAAATTAAGCAGGCTATTCTTGTGTATTTGGAAAAAAAAATCTATAATTATAATAAAGCATATTTTTGGACTTTCATTTCCAAGGAAATCATTTAGTGCATAAACAACATATAGATACATAAGCAATAACAACTGTGACGCCAAATACTGATGTAATGACCTGAGCAATGACAAAGGTTTTAGATATTTTTTAAGAAGAAGCCACCATCAAATCAACAGAATGCCGTTCAGCAGCGTCGCTGTGACGCTGCTGCCGTTCAGCTGTGGTGCTTTGTGTGGTTTTGTGTGGTGGTGGATGTGGTGCTTTGTGTGGTGTTTGTGTGGTGGTGGTTTTGGGTGGTGTTTTGTGTGGTGGCGGTTTTATGGTGGTGGTGATGTCGACGGTGAGTAGCGGATAGGGCGTGGGTGATGGCAGTCGTCGCAAAAATGGGTCTGGTTTTGGAAAATATCGTAGATCTGGGGGTGTGGTTGTGGAGGTGGTGGATTTGTGGTGGTATATTTTGGGCGGTGGTGGTGGATCCGTGGTGGCGGTCGTGTGGTGGCGATGGTGATCCGTGTGGTGGTGGTGGTCGCCCTTTTTTGTTATTGTTGTGGCGGGTCAACGGCGATGGTGGTTCTTTTTGGTGTCCGTGACCTAGCTATTGAACTGTGACTATAAAATTGATAATTTGTAACTATAAAAAAGAATTTGTGACCCACAAATTTGAAAATATGTAACCTGTGACATATAAGTTTTTTGATTTGTGACCAGTAAAATAATCTGTGACCTACAAAATTTTTGATCTGTGACCGATAAAAAAATTGTGACCTATAAATTTTTTGATTTGTGACCTATAAATCGTCGGAGTGGTCGCCGGTCACCGTAGTAGTCGTCGGAGCCGAGGTGGAGGTGGAGGTGAGGTGGGGGTGGAGTGAGTGTAGGTTAATTATATTATATTACAGTTAAATATTTAATTTAATATAATAATTGTGAAATATAATTAATTAATTCATGAAAAACTTGATTTTTGCAATTCTAAACCTTGGGGCCTGATTTTTTATTTTGGGATAGATAAAGTCTGAGTTGTAAAATTTTCCCTTGACACAAATGGCAGTGGAAATGTCCGAATCCCTCGAGTCAAGTCAAGTATGGTTATGGACGAGGCCTTTTTTGAGATCGTTAAATGAAATTTTAATTGACATTGGAGATCCGAACGAACACACGAGCGAAACTCTTTATAAACTTCAAAATTTAACAATGTTATTCTACGAGATTTCATTCATGTGGTAACACTTTCCCATAACATGCATTAATCCTTTTTGCTTCTAGATGTTCAATCAATTGTGAAGTCTTAATGCATTTCGAAGAAAACTAGCTAATCCTGAGTTTGAATGACATTTCACCCTTAATCACAATTTCTCAGTCAACAGTCAACGTCGGTTAGTTTGGAGTTTGAATATTCACTTAGTTTCAAATTTCACGCAAACTCCATCCTAGTCATGGATAGGTTGCCCAAGTTGGAATCTATAAACGGTAAGACTTGCTTTCACTATGTCTCCAATGAGTTCCTTTAATCACAATATCTTTGCATCGTCAATTCATTCTTCAATAAACAAGCACAATCGCAGGTAGTGTCACCATTAATTGACAAGAAGCACTAACGAGTGGGAGAAGGGAGAGGAATTGGCTTGATAATAGGAGGACGACGAATTTCTTGTTGAGGCTGACGGTAATTATTTTTAATTTCTTACACAGGTAAATTTAGTAATATGTTCTTTTGATTAAAATCGCAAATAATAAAATCTATACAATCTTTGTAATTTTTAAAACGGTACTCTCCAAGGATGCTAGGTTAACTTTAAAGTATCCTTGCTCCTCATCTAACAATCATAATTTAGTTCATCTCGCCCAAGTAATTTCACTTATTTTAGCCCCTGTGTGAGTCATATTATTTTTTCATTCTCATTCTTCTATTTATTTTCAATCATACATTTTTCAATAAAATAATATTTTCCATCGTATCAACAACTTTGCATTCTCTTTCAACCACATATTCTCCATCACATAAAAAAAAAAAAAGTATTCTTCGAAAAAAAATGTGCACCAAATAGGGCTTAGTAGTAAACATGCCTTTAAGATAAACATATGTAAAAGTAAATTTTTAATGGCAACTAAGACTAGCCAAACAAGCTGCAAAATATTGTTACCAACTGTGAATATTCCCCTCGCGGGACATGCGTAGCGGCTAAAATATTCTCAAAAAACTCGTTAACATCTCGCGGATTCAACCAATCTGAAATACGCACAATCTTTCTCTTGGTGGTTGACTACCTGCACAGAGTAAGCAAGAACACGATGTCTTCACTTCAATTTAGTACTCCAATTTCTCCTTCTTGTCAACAATTCTTGGGAACCAATTCCCAATTTTCCATTAAATTCCTACTCTCATTCTCCAACCCCAACAACCAGTTCAACAACTGTTCGCTTCTGTTGAATTGTGCTAACAAAATCAAATCCTTGAGAACCCACAAATTTATTCGTTCAAGAATTACTTGCTCTGCAAAAGCTACTCAGGTAGTCCAAACCCATAATATAACGTGAACTGTGGTGTTTGAATAATTTGAATTATTTAAGTAATTGGGATTTTTGTATACGTTTTCATGATTAGCAGGGCTCTGATCTGGTGGTGAAAGAGAAAAGTGTTTCTGTGGTTCTGCTTGCGGGAGGAAAGGGTAAAAGAATGGGTGTAAGTCTCTTTTAGTAATAAAAAAAAGAATTCACATTGTTAGAAACTATGAACTGAATATAATTGACTCGCAAAGGCCGAAAAGGAGATCAGAGGATTTGTAAAATCTTTCCACTTCTTTAATACGTATGATTGTGGTTGCACTTGTATGTTAAGTGGTTCGATGTAGGATTGTGTAAATACTATGAAATATTCGAATTTTGGATGTACATCACAAAAGTATATATATATTTTTTAAACAATATTGCTGCCAATTGAAATATTGCCAGTACCTCCATTCCTACTTCAAATTCTTTCAAGTGGAGTTGAAGCGGATAAATTCTATAGCTTGAAGATTTTTCATTTTCGATATAGTATTGCCAATGGTGCAAATTTGACTAGGCCTGATTTCATATAAAAGAACATTGTAATGAAATTTAAAACCTTACTTCATATCATGTTGACATTGAAACTTTCTAGCCAACTTCATGTGGTAGAGAAGTTGAATCTACAAGATAACCAATCTGTTAGTCTTGTTGGCAGTCAAAACAAGGGGAATGTGATGACCGCAGACTTGCTGATGATTAAATCAAATGAGGTCAGAAGCATAATAAGCAGAGTTACAGATTAAACTAGTAGAGTGTACACTACCAATGAGTCTGGTGACCTTTTATTCATAATCTTGGTTGGTTGCCATTTTTTTCAAATCACACAGGAGTACTTTTAGTTATCATCGGTCAAGTTAGTAGGGCACGAGACTCATTTTTGTAAACAAATATCAAATTTAATTAATTATAAAATTTGAAAGTTGTGGAAGTTGTAGAAGAATATGGCTCAGGCATAGACTAACATGGCAATCCCAGTGAACATACTTGGTTTCCTATATGCATCTGTTTAGCTGTGTTTGTGCTTCCATGAGTTTATGGTACTATATTCTCCACCTCTGCAGTCTATTTCCATCTCCCAGATGATGGTTTTATTTTATTTTGTGCAAATAGGCAAGCATGCCAAAGCAGTATCTTCCACTACTAGGCCAACCAATTGCACTCTATAGGTGAGTGACAACTGATTCCTTGTACTTGTGACCATTTTGAGATTGGGACATAAATTTCTGTGGCCAGATCCTGGCAAAGCTCTCTTAAATATTAAATAAAAATAAGAGGGAAGCATTTCAAAACTAATATTTTTAGTCTTTTTGTTTTTGCTTTTCAAAATTACGATGTGATAATTTATTGCAGTTTTTACACTTTCTCAAAGATGCCTGAAGTAAAGGAGATCGTCGTAGTTTGTGATCCTTCTTATCAAGACATCTTTGAAGGTCTGAAGATTTTGTATATGCATTTACTGAAATAATGCCGTCCTCTCCACCCAAGATAAAAAAAAAAAAGTCGAGCACTTTCCGCAAAGTCGTACATCATATGAAAATGCTATGCGCTTGCAATGTGATAGTTTTCAGGTTTGGCTTTCTCAGTGGTTAAAAAATAAAAAATTATTTTTGCCAATTTTCCAGATGCTAAGGATAGCATCCATGTGGACCTCAAATTTGCATTACCCGGAAAGGAGCGACAAGATTCAGTATATAGTGGACTTCAGGTACAAGCACTTTCTGGTTTTCCATGTCATTAACTTGGATTACAGATATATCTATTCCTTACTACCTTTATTTTAAATTCTTTATGACAATTTACCCCCTCGTCTTCCCCGTGTCCCCAAGATACTAAAACACCAGGAGTTTTGGATATCACTTCTGGTTATACTTTTTCTATTTCTCCACAGACTACCGATGGTAAGAGATTCAATTTCCAATTTTGTTTTGCCTTCTATAGAAATAAGCTTCTCTTTTCACTGCCTTCCGCCTTTTGATTCCTGAGTTTGCATAAAGATCATATACTCTTTGAGTTTCGACCGATTGCTGATGTTTCATACATTTTGAAATAATCAACGATTAATGTTAAAATAGTGTGTCAATTGAATGTTCACAAGCTACTTTCAGCTAATGGTATTTTGATAAGCCCGTAAAATACCTTTTTTTTGGTTGAAACAATAAGATGCATTTTTCTTATATCAAATTAATGCATTATTGTGATTTGACGTGACAACGGACACGATGGAATGACAAAAAGGATTCATATAGCTAATCTCAAATTTATTGGGACTAAGGCACAGTGCATTGTTATTGAGTAATTTATTGTAATCTGCAATAGTTATATATCTCTTTGATTATTCGTGCATCAGGAAGTTGATTTGAATTCTCAACTTGTCTGCATTCATGATTCTGCAAGACCTCTGGTATCAGCTGAAGATGTAGCTAAGGTTTGTACATCTGCTTGATTTGTAAAATTTTCCTCCTGTTATCATATTGTTTTAACATTTATTTTATATTTACAGAAAATAAATATTTTTAGATCAGATTTTCTCTTCAACTCAACACAATTCTATGAGGTTTCACCATTTTCTATTTTGTTGGTTTGTCATTCCATGTAGAACAATCTCATTCTTTTACTGCTTTATTTAGAGCATCTTTGGCTAAGCTTAAAATGTATACTTATAATTAAAAAAACTAATTATTGTTTATTGGTCAAAATTGAAAACAAGAGTTACTTATTTTGATATGAAGGGAAGAGTATCTTTCTAAGTGACCTTTTTTAACTCAAAAGAAAAAGAGTTACTTATTCAAATATGTTTGGTAACAAAAAGTCACATAAAATGAACTTTTACTTTTAAGATTAGCCAAGTACTTTAGTCTAAACCACCTTCGCAATTCATGATTTCTTGGCCCCTATAATTTTTTAAGTAGAAGTTATGTGTTCGCTCAATTTTTTGGTTCTTTACCAGGTTCTAAAGGATGGTTGGCTTATTGGGGCAGCTGTCCTAGGTGTTCCTGCCAAAGCTACAATCAAAGAGGTCCACATTTATATTCAGCCACTATAGCCTAAACTAATAGCTTGTTTGGTAGGGATTTTTTGGGGAAGAATTGATTTTGAATAGTAATATGATGGGAAATGTGTGATTGAAAAAGAAGAAAAAATTATTGATGTGATGGAAAATATTATTTTATTGAAGAATGTGTGGTTGAAAATGAGAATTGATTTACTGTAGCAAAATGAGAATCCCTACCGAACAAGCGGTAAATGAAATTGGAAATCTGCCATTTTATCTGTACGATTTTAAGATTTCATCTATGAATAAAAATTGTTGCTTTTTATTAAACACTTCCCGTAACATTTTACTCTTGTTGGTTCCTTATTGTCACCCTCACTCGCATACAATTAGTACAGAAATATAATTTCTCATATAATATAGAGACATCACGGTATATTTATTTGTACTCACACGACACCTTTATTTTCAGGCAAATGGTGAATCTTTTGTAGTGAAAACTCTGGACAGGAAAACGCTATGGGAAATGCAAACCCCTCAGGTTCCTAAATTTAGAATCAAATTACATTCAGAAATTTATTTTTGCTGAATTTTTTGAGAGAGATTTATAAAACCTTCAAGATGTCAACTACTCGTGCAGGTTATCAAGCCTGACTTGCTCAAGAAAGGTTTTGAACTTGTTAATAGGTCATTCTTCACTCTCGGGGCTAATTCTTCTCTATGTTATGCATAAGTCGACAGCACGTTAAAACTCTGTGAAAACCTAGGAACACCATATAGTACTTTTGCACCATGGATGTAAATGCTCAAGTATGCCTAGTGACTTCGAAATTTTCACCTTTACCTGAATTTCACCTTTTTAGCATCAGTAGTCCATATAAATGATTATTCAGAATATATGTTAGATTTCGAATTTTTGAGAGTTGAGAACCAAATGAATGCCCAATCCGAGAATGTTGCAATGGTTTAATGCTGCACCCGTGACGATTGATTATTTGCATGCTTGGCTAAGCTTATCTACTTATAAGCGTATAAGTTTTATAGTACATAACTTTTTCTTTGTCAAAGTGAGAAATAATTACGCCTCTAGTTCATGGTCAAAATGAATAACCATTTTCACTTATATTTGAGAAAAGAGTAACCCATCCAAACATATTTCGCAATAAAAAGAAAGTTAAAAAAAAAATTCAACTTTCTCTTGTCCAAACATGTTATGACAGCCAAAATGTTTGCAAGAGTCCAGATGATCATTAATCTATGTAGCAATGGGGTCACTACCACACTGTCTCATGCATAAAAATGCATTCAAGCTTAATTTGATAATGTAGTTGTGGCCCCACTCCCACATAGACCGATGAATCAATGATCATTTCAACTCTGGATGAATAGCACAGAAGATGTTTGACAATGAAAGTGGTTTATTTGCCTTTATGTTATTCATGTCCTGAATTTCCATAAAATAAAGAGTTCCAGATATGAACTTTTTCCCCTTAATTGTTCCCTCATTCTGCAGGGAAGGTCTTGAAGTCACCGACGATGTATCAATCGTAGAGCACCTTAAACATCCTGTGTATATTACTGAAGGATCCTATACCAACATCAAGGTAGTGATATAATTTCATGAATCATCTGAATTTTCTTAAATCTTCTTTTCCTTCATAATTTGATATGTAACATGACAAGCATAGTTTGAAAAAACGTAAACGGGTACCGAGGCGTTTTTTTGTAATGAGGCGAGGCGTAAGCCTCAAAACGTTTTGAGGCGTAAGCCTCACCACAAACAAAACAGGTGCAATCTGCCGAACAAAATAGGTGCAATCTGGTGACGATGCACTGAACAAGAAAAAAACCAAGTAAAGTCTAGTGAAACAATTTTAAATTGTAAGTCACTAGAAGAAGGCAGAAGCAAAGGAGAAAAGAGACATAGAAGCAACACTTGAGGACCTCTTTTAAGCGAAGGATTGAAGATAAGTTTTCTGGTTGTCGTTTAGTTCTGGGAAGATTTCTGACTGCTGTGTAGTTCTCGCCATCTAGGAAGATTTCTGTCTGCCGCCGTGTAGAAGGATTTCTGGCTGCCTTTTGGTATTCTAGATATTTTAATATTTTGTTTGGCCCAAAATATCTTTTTAAATGGGCCCTTCTCTTTTTTAAAGAGGGCATTTTTTAATTCCTTTTCAAAAACCTGAAAAAAACATACTTCAAATGAGGCGCACGCCTCATTTTTTTTGCCTCAGATGTAGAGGCGTACGCCTCATTTTTTGTGCCTCACAGATTGAGCCTCGAGGCGCAGAAGCTGCGCCTCACAGTGAGGCGGGCCTCAGCAGGGTTTTTTCATACCATGATGACAAGAATCTGAAACCTTAATGTACTAATGTTGCTACTGCTCCGTAACTTGCAGGTTACAACCCCTGATGATTTGTTACTTGCTGAAAGAATATTGAATCCTGCCACTGCAGTTCCAGCCCATTAAACCCTTTAGTGTTAGTTCAAACTGCTTTCCTCTTATTTTTATAGATGTCCTTGGAAACATAATCCCATTGCGATTTTCATCCGATTTCTACATTATGAATTGTTTATGATTCGCGAAGAATTTGTTTACTCATTTTAGTTTCACCATATTTCCGACATCATTTTGGTACCATATTTTGCTAAGCATGAAAGAAATTACCGTGCAAAAACCCTGTGCCGATACTTTCCAATGTAGTTTACCTTTGTAATGGAGTGTTTGATGATGGACTAGAGATGCAATGCACGAGAACTTGGAAGAAAACAACTAACTTGAACTTGATTAATGCTCTTATTGTAGACAACAGTTCACACTTCACATCAAATTTTCCTTCACTGATATTTAGCCCTGTTGGACAACCATTAATTAGGAAAAATAAAGTTTTGAGTAGTGATTTTTAGGAAAGTGTGTGGTTAAAAAGTGGGAAAAAGTTTTGATTTTACGTGTAGAATATTTTATTGTGAGAATGCAATGATTGAAAATGAGTACGTAGAAAAAAAAGTTTGAAAATAATAATTGTCAAATAGGGGCTCATACTTTTTCCGGGAAAAAAAAATGGCTTAGTTTTGCCAATAAATACAGAAAATGATTCTAATAAACAAGGGGTAAGTTGAAAATCTGGTACCTTTGATCCTTCTGTGTTATGTTCTGTATCTGTTGCCTGTTCTAGAATTTGCACTTCCTCCGAACCACAAATGCGTCCACTTCTGTTCAGCCCAATGGGCGCGCCTTGTTTAGCCTGGTTTAACAAATATGTTAAACGGGTTTCTTTAAAGAGAAAACTGATTTCTTATATTAATATACATATTACATATGTTGAAACAAATGCATTGGCCTACCATTCCACTTCTGGGAGGTCTGGTGTTATCCAGCTGAAGAAACTGCTACAACCACCTGCTCGTGATCCTGATCCTCTAGCAAGCAATAAGTGACAAATAAGATAGAATCAAAAAATATTATTTATCATACCGCCAGTTCATGTTCAATATAAATGTCTAGTCGACAATTTTTGACATGGCGACTCCTTAGACCCATGTTCTAGTACCATTCCCAGTGTGACAAGTGACTTGCATGCTATTTGACGAAGTGCAGAAATGAAATGTGAGACCCGATGCCTTTGTCTACCCATCATTTATAAGAGCTTGCGACGATTTTCAAATTAAGTATTGATTGTGTGCGAACATACATGCACTAATATGTAGGGGAAATCAACCTCTTTGATGAAATGACTGAGGAGAAGTACAAGTAAATGAATGAAGAGATATACCCAAGATACGCATGCTAACCACCATAGAAGAACTACAAGACCATTACTGATAAAATGTCTCCAAAATCACACTCAAAATAAAAAGCACAATTTTTTCTTCACGAAGATCCCTAAAATACAAGAAAGTTCGATTAATAGAAATCTGAAGAAGTTCACAACATTTCGATCCCATCAGCAGACATTCAAATTTATAAGCTAAACACGGGCCACCTTCAATTCGTGATCTTTCGACTTCCAAAATGGTAGTTTAAACTCTAGCCCTCTTGTTACTGCAAGTGGGGCACTTGTACTGCTTGATATGTTCAGCTTTCGCAGGTGTAATCTTAACACACTTTCCATGGAACCATCTCTCACACACATCACAGCAAATCCAGAATTCATCAGCCCCATAGTTGTCTCCACAAGCTCCACAGACTGCTCCTTGTTCATCTTCTTCTTCTCCTTCTCCTTCTTCTTCCTCTTCCTCCTCTCCACTCTCCTCGTCTTTGGGTGCAGAAATCTTAACTCCCTTGTGATCCGAATCAGGCTGGCGAGACTGCTAGAAGAAGCAGAAACAGATGATGGTGCATAACTATAACTTGTGACGAAGAGAATGTTCAGCTAAGCTTAAAAGTGAGCAAAAGTTATTTTTGAGTAACCTTTTATTTAGGAACGTGTTTAGATAAATTAGTTTTTAAATAAAAATGGCTGCCAGCATACTTGTTTTCAATTTTGACCAATAATTTTTTATTATTTTAAACCATTTATAAGATCACATTTTCAGCTTAGCCAGACGTGCTTAAAGCAAAGCCCAATCATGAATTTATGTGAGACAACGCTTACCATTCTCCCACCAGATTTGCTCTTGCTGCTGTTATTTTGAGAAACTGCTGGGTCCTTGACCTGCTTAACAGCTCCTGTCACAACTTCAAATACAGTTGGTACATCATTAATCATCTGGAAAAGCCTCTTCCTGCCAAAACCGATTTCCAATAAAAGTTACAGAAATGGACAACAAATACACACACTGAAAAAGACCCCCATCTCCTGACAAAACCTAGAAAGCAACATCCAATAACAATACGTTTATTAGAGGCGGCAAGAAGTCTAAATTTTATAAGCTTTCAGATGGAACAAAGATCAAAATCCAGAACAGCGCAAGCCAAACCTTAAAGTATGCAGGATACATGGTCAAAGACCTAGATCACAAATCTTTTTTCATCAAATTGAAAGACAGTCCTCTGTATAATATAAGTGTCAGTTACAACAGTTGGAAAGTCTCACACACAGACCAAGAAACAACCCGTAAATAACAATTCACAAAAATGTTCCTATCAAAAGACAGCACGAACTCCTAGATGGTTTAGCAATCACATCAGTTCCCCTCACTACTTAAGAAGTACACAAAAATCTATAAACGTTAATTTTTATTTGCAGAACAAAAACAAAATATATTCCAAGAGAAGTCAACAACCTCCTCTACACTTTTATACGAGTACATCGAAACGCAACTTTTTCTGTAATCCAATGTGATTCACTAGATTAATAGGCAGAAGAATTTGCTTGTGCTTCAAAAACTCTCTTATGCAATTTTAAAACTTGAAAATAAGAATATTATAATAATGAGAAACACACACTTCAAGCTTGAATTAAAGAACACACGTGAAAAGGATCGAGAGATGTCAGAGATAAAATGGGATATCAAAAGCACTGAATTATAAGTAAAGAGATACTGACATACTGAATTACATAAGTATCTTCACTCTTTCTTTACTATTGCAAGTAAAATCTTGTTGTGTTATGTCATTTCAAGAAAACAACAACTCAACAATGTAAAATTTCCAGCATCCCTAGAGTGCAAAACTTTTGAGGTCAAATTTTATTTTATAAATACTAAGTTACCATTTGAAGTGGAAATGGAACAGCCATAACATGTGGAGCCAGCAACAAGTTTCATCGTAGCCCGGTCAGGTCAAGCATGTATAAGAAAAAAGTTTGGATATCACAATTATGAGTGAGTTGGACATGAAAAAATAAATGTATAACGAGGCAAAGAATAATCAAAATTAGAGGAATTTGTCAGATGAAGCTTTCTGAATGGCATGTAAAATTTTAGTGAAGCAATAAGTACAAGAAGTATAACCCAGAGATTATAATTGCAAGCCAGCAAAAAAAAGTTTCAGGATGCATACATACACAAGTAAAGTGTGAGTTTGACATGAAAAATAAATGTATAACAAGGCAAAGAATAACCAAAATTAGAGGACTTCATCACATGAAAGCTTTCTCAATGGCTTGTAAAATTTTAGTGAAGCAACAAGTACAACAAGCATGCATAAAAGTCAGAGAAGAAAATTTCAGGATGCATGCACACACAAGGTCTGATGGTCACGCAAGAGCAAAAATAGAACAACAAAATAATACACTTTGTGCATCAGCTTACTGAATTAAATAAACAATAGCTACAGCAAAATGGGAGTAAAAATTTCAGTTGGAAAGGGATTGACACAAGCAAAGCAATAGACTGATAAGAAATAAAAAGACCAAAATGGCTAGATTTACAGAAATCATAAATTTTACAAAGCATTTGAACACATTAGATAACACAAACAAAATGACTCAATCAACTGACCAAAATTTCTAGCTGAACTTATAAATCAAAATCTAAAGAAATTTTTTGTGAAAAATATATTACTGCATCGCCAAAGTAGTTCACCATAAAGGCTAGAGTATTACCTTTCACTCTTGCCAAATCCAAAGCGTGCACCAAAGTAGAATGCAACAGAAAGCAGCCACGAGTCACTGTGAACTGCAACAAGTGATAACCAATCCTTTTCTTGCATGCCATCCCTAGCAAAGTTTATTCCTAATGCTGGCTCAGGTAGTTCAGGAGGAACCTCCTCAACAGGCAGGTTGACTTCCCATGTCTCATTTGGAAACCCGTACAGGCACAGATTCTCCTTTTCTGTAAATAAAATTTATGCAGTCATAACACATTAGATAACAATAAACAAAATTCTCCTTTTGTTTCTGTAAATAAAAATTTATTGTATTTATTACATCAGAACCAATGTTTTATAATAGCTCAACCATGAAAAAAAGTAATAGAGGAAGTATAACAAAGAATTTATTCATGTTTTTCATTCATAAAAAACACTATTATTAGATTTAGATTTTAGGAGTAACCCGAATTCCTTTGTTAAGATAATTGGAGTCCTAATTAAAGTGCACATTAAGAAGAATCCTATTGTGGAATGCTATTCAAGTTTATTTGGCAAATTCTAATTGAAATTTTATTTGAAAGCCCTATGGGGAGTTGAAATTAGTGTTGGACTCGAAGATGTTGAAATTATGGAACAGAGGGTCTTCTCACCGCATTTTTGCTAGCCTGGCACTTGCTGAATACTCGAGCGACAAAGCAGAGAAGCTGTCGCCCTCCTATAGCTAGACTGTCGCTCGAGTGACAAGGCATCGCTAGTTGCCCACTCAAGCGGCAGTGTTATCCGGGCAAATGTCCGTTTTTGCGTTTTGACGAGTTTCTTGCATTCAACTTCAACTCTACTATTAGGATTTCGACGTCCCCTATTTGTTCACTATATATAATTGGCTTTTCATTATTATTTATTAACAAGTTAGAAATATTGTAAACACATAATCTTTGTATTCTTTCTCCATATTATAATAAAATCTCTTATTTCTTTGCCGTTACTTTATTCTTCTGTTTTTGTAATCAACTACTTATTGTGTTATATTATTTTCTCACCTATTTTCTACAGCAAATTGGTATCGGAATCATCTGGTATTTTCTCCTTTGTTCATACCAAGTGGTGTCAGAGCTGTTATGCTTCCGCAACAAACTGGTATCAAAGCCTCAATTTATATCATAGGGAGAAACTATGGAGGGATCGTAAGGCCCTATTTCAAATACATTTTCATCTTTTAAATAATATTTTTCGGGATGTTTTGAAGGAGAAGTTAGCCACTGCTTTATGGTTAAAATTTGAGCAATTATGCATGACGAAGAGTCTTATTAACAAATTGCATCTAAAGCAACGTCCATATTCTCATCGTATGACAAAGGTACATTTCTCGAGGATCATCTAACTGCCTTTAAAGAAATTGCCGCTGATTTGGAGACCTTGGAGGTCAAATATGATGAAGACTTGTAATTGATTTTGTTGTGTTCATTGCCCGCTTCATACATGTCTTTTAGAGACACGATTCTATATAATCGTGATACCCTCACCATCGAGGAAGTCTACGATGCTCTATATTCAAAGGAGAAAATGAAACATCTTGTAGCATCTAAGGGTCATGGAGATAGCCTCATTGTTTATAATGGTCGTTCGAGGGACAAGTTAAAGTCTAACTTCAACTTTTGTAAAAATTACAAGAAAAATGGGAATTTGATAAATGATTGTTATAAGTTGAAGAATAAATCAAAGTCGACTACAAATCAACAATCAGAAACTTCAGGGGAAGCAAATATAGCAGAAAATCCTAGCAGTTATAGAGAGCTTTTACTTATGTCTTACTACAACTCCAAACCTAATGAGGCTTGAATTTTTTATACAACTTGCACTTTTCATGTCACCCAATTGGGAATTGTTTTCAGCATATGAAGAAGTTTTAAAAAGTGTTGTGATGACGGGTAATAACACACCTATTAGTGAGGTTAGAATAAAGATGTTTAATGAGACGGTTAAAACACTTGATGCAGTGACACGTTTCAGATACGAAGAAAAATCTTATTTCTTTTGGTACTCTTGATTCAAAAGGTTACATGTACAATGTTGAATGTGGAGTCCTGAACATTAGCGAATGAGCTCGTATTTTGTTAATGGGACATATACAATCCCATTTATATATCTTGCAAGGTTATATAGAATCTTTTAGTAATCAACATATTTTAAGAATTCAGGTGGATTTGGAGTTTGCTTTTGTACCGTTAGGATCTAATTTGGGGTTTTCTTTTAAAAATACATCTCAGTTGAATTTTGAAGATATATGTAAATCCGTCTTGCTACCATTATCGACAATGTCATTATATTCAATTGCTAGAAACGGATCCATTTTAGGCCACAAGATTTCACATAGGTACAATTCTGCTGATTTTGTTAATGGTTTGAATGAAGTTAAGGGTGTTGATTCTAGTCAAGCTCCTTCTTTTGAAGCATTCAGTTGTGATTCTGTTACATGGCTTGTTTCAGCCTTGTTTGGTGATTATTAGATCACTTTTGCCCCTAGTTGGAATAGTAGCGGTGGATAATATTTCGATTTAGGAATTTTTTTATGGAGAAGTTGTATATATTTTTCATTGAAGGGTTCAACCTTATTCCTTGTAATGGAATTTGTCTCCAGGGGGAGAATCTTTAAAATTTTGTTCATTGCAGTAGAATTCGCGCTAGGTGAAGATTGTTAGAATTTGAAAATGACCCGAATTCCTTTATTGAAGATGATTGGAGTTCTAATTAAAGTGCATATTAAGAAGAATTCTATTTAAAATGCTATTGTGGAATACTATTCAAGTGTATTTAGCAAATTTTAGTTGAATTTATATTCGGAAGCCCTATTGGAGTTAGAATTTATGTTGGACTCGAAGATGATGAAATTATGGAACAGAGGGTCATCTCACCGCATTTTCGCTAGCCTAACACTAGCTAGACGCTCGAGCGACAAAAGCAGAGAAGCTATCGCCCTCCGTCGCTGGACTCTCACTTGAGTGACAAGGCGTCGCTAGCCTTGTGCTAGCCGCTAGCTCGAGCTCCAGTGTTATCCGAGCCTAGGTCCTTTTCGCGTTTTGATGAGTTTCTTGCATTCTACTTCAAGTACAACTCTACTATTAAAGTTTGTACGCCCTCTATTTGTTCCCCATATATAGTTGGCTCTTCATTATGATTTATTGGCAACTTAGAAACATGGTAAACACATAATCTTTGTATTCTTTCTCCATATTATAATAAAATCTCAATTCCTCAACCAATTACTTTATTCTTGTATTTTTGTGATCAGTTACTTCATATTGTGCCATATTATTTCCTCGCCTATTTTTCTACAACAAGTTGGTATCAAAATCATCCCGTATTTTCTCCGTTGTTCATAACAAGTAGTACTAGAGCTGTTCTGCTTCCGCAACAATTAGCTTTACATTCATTTTCAAAAATTAATGATTAAACATTGACAAAAATTGAACAGTAAGAAGATATAACATCGTCAAAATCTATTTCTTTCATTCATCTAAACACTCCTTCCTGACAAGTAAAAGACAAGCATACATAATCGTAGCAAGTTTTGATTTTATTTTCTTCAAATTTTAAACGGTTTTGTGCAGCTTTAAAATCAATCTGATAGGCCACCAATTAAGTTTACATATTCTAGAAAGGCCAGGAAGAATGCAGAAGCAGCTGAGTGTAGCAAAATCTGTAGGCTGGTAGGCCAAGTAGTTACATATCACTTATAGATAGGGCAGGAAATGATGTAGAAGGCACACAAAAGTTTAGCAAGCAGTAGTTGCAATAGGAGAGTGATAGCCGTCTCGAAAGGCTATTGAGTCTCTTTTTTTTATTAATGTAATCATCTTATTTTCATCAATATATTGCTGCTGTTCGATTCTCATAATCCCGTTAAATTATTTCCTGTTGATACTTATCAATTGGTATTGGAGCATTCCTTCTTGATGGCGCAAAAGAAAATTGAAGGTTGAGTGGAAATCATGGAAAAAGAAATGGAATAATTAAGGTCAGAAATGCAAAGGTTGCCTGCTTAGAAAAATCAGTAGAACACCTATCTTAGAGTATGGCCAAAATGATGCAGTCCATGGAAGAAACCCAGAAAAATTATGGCAGCCATGTTCATACTCAAAACCACAGTAAACAAAGGCACATAAGGAGAAGGGACCGGACCGACCAGTAGTGCATCCGAGGTTCATCTTCCTACAAATGGTGGCAAAAGACCTATACTAGAACATCAAGTACCTGATCGAGGTAAATGGCCAGAAGCAATCGGGGAAATTGAAGCCACAAGGTCATACATGGAGGGAAGCAATTGAAAACGCACAAGGAAACTTGAAATGCCCATGTTCTGTGAGGACAACGCAAATTGGTGGTTGTATCGAGCGAAGAGGTATTTTGAGGTGAACAGAAAGAGAAGCTAGGAGCGGTGGGTGTCAGCTTGGACGGAGATGCACTTGCCTGGTTACAATGGACACCACTACAATCATGGGAGTAGTTTCACCGGCTTCCTCTGCTGCGTTTTCAGCCCACACAAGAGGGCAGTCTATGCGAGAAATTTCTGAGCATCAAACAGATGGCAACGGTGGAGGAATTTAGGAGGAACTTTGAGGCCCTTGCAGCACCTCTTCAAAACATACCGGAAGAAGTTTTACAGAGTACATTCATAAATGGGTTGAGCCCAGACATAAGAGATGAAGTTAGGGTTCATCGTCCAAATGGGTTGGGCAAATGATGGATATGGCTCAATTAATTGAAGACATAAATAAAGCCCTAAAAATAGGGAAGAGGTGACTGTGGACTGCCAACCCATGGAAATAACAGAAAAAGTCGAGCTCTCACTCAATTCAGTTATTGGGTTAACCACTCCAAGGTATTATGAAATTATTGGGGAAAATTGGTACAAAGGGTGACGGTGCTAATGGATTGCGGGGCCACCCATAACTTCATCTCTCTTGAGCTCATCAAACAGCTAGAGCTGCCCATCACCGCCACAATCAATTATGGAGTTGTAATGAGTACGGGAGTGTCGGTTAAGGGAAGGAGAATTTGCAAAGGGATAGTAGTTGAGCTTCTAATTATTATTTTTTTCTAGTGTGAAACTTCCTACTAACTTTGAATTTTGTAGCTTTCATGAGAATGCACTTCTCTTTTCTTGAGACTTGTGAATTGCTATAGTTGCAAAATTCATATTTTTCACGTTTTCACGAATATTTCATACAAGGCATATGCCTAACTCGTGAATGCAAAAATTCAAATATTACAGGAAGAAATAGCAAAACTAACCTAACAAAAGTGTTCAATAGACGTCTAATGATATCCTAAATTGTTGAGAAACCAAAAGCATCATAAATTTTATATATTTTCCTGTAACTCGGGAAAGAATGTCAATCTAGTAAAGAAACAAAGCTCTAAAGAAAAGAATTGTCACCCAACTATAATGATATAATCGATCCTCATAACAGAAAAGGGTATTGATTGATAAGGTATCCCAAGTATACAAAACTTTTGATTTCCAAAGCCAAGGACTACAAACCTATTGAGAAAAAATATTTAAATCGCTCACATTCCGACAGTTTCCCATGGTGTACAGTACTACCATTCAATTGTTGAAAACCAAAATACACTGGAACAGCTGACAGATTAAAGGGTGTAGAGACACTGGTAGTAAAAAGAAAATTGAAATTTAAAGCAGACAACTCCACTGAAACTTTGCAAAAGATTCAGACTCCACTTTCAGTGAAACATAGCCTATGGGTTTCCAATCTGGAAACAAATAGCAAGGAAAAACAATAGAAAGCACACAAAACTATGTATAGAATGAGCAGATAATAATCGAAGTTAAAATCTGCAATAAACGCTCTAATTCACAACAGTAATTAACAAAGAAGCGATAAAATGGAATGTGTATGCATACCGGACCCAACTTTTCTGCAGAAAAAAAAAACCAACGAACTTACCAGGATCGCACTGCTGATAAAACTTCTCAACATCTGCAAAAACAGAGAATAATAGAGAGGCATAAATTCGTGTATGGATATCCTATATGTATAGACACGTAATTACATGCAGAAAAATAATCCATAAAAATTAGTAACATACCATACGCGTACATTAAAACAGTGTTAATTTACAAAAAAATAAAAAGGACCTTAAAAAGATATACCAATTGTGAGGGCTTTGATGAGACCAGCTCGACGGCCTTTGAAATCGTTGAAGACTTCGTCTACAGTTCTCGGTATCGGATGCGGAATTCCCTCCATTTCCCAATCTTCTCTACACTAATTTAGAAAACCCACAAAAATCCCCCAAAAATTAACGCCTGTTCTCACAGAATTGAACACAATTTAACCAAATTAGGGTTTTAAAGCGCTAGGGTTTCCTCTTCATGGCTCCTCAATAGCTACAAAATAATAAATTAAAATTCGGATAAAAATATAGGTTTGTCTGTGTGTTAATATATGTGTGAGTGAAAATCTGAGGAGGGAGAGAGAGAGTGAGGAAATAGCGGGAATGACTAAGAGAATAACTAAGCCCTAGAATGGTTTGATTTCTTGCTCAATTTGGTGCCTATTATTTTATAATATATTTTTTCTAATTCTCACAGAATTCTTCTTTTTGGCCCTTCTACTGTGCGTACGTGCAAGATCTATACGGGCGGCAACTTTGAAGGAGCTAAAAGGGTAATTAAAACGTAACGCTAGATGTGTCAATCCGGGTGGTCCGGGCCGGGTCGGCCCGCCAACATGTGAGCCCGGTAACGACCCGCGTGAAAAAAAGCCCGCCCGCTGCGGGTTCCGGGCCGGTTACGGGACTGCCCACAATTTTGGACTACAACCCAGGCCCGCCCGCGACCCATCCGGGTCGAGCCCATGCGGGTCGCGCGGGTCGCGGTTCGTTCCGGTTTGGCCCGTATGATTGTATAAATAAAATTATAAAAATATAGAATTTTTCATATTTATAGCAAAAAATATATTTTTTTTGTTAAATGTAAATTAAAAATTGAACAAAATGATAAATTCATAATTATATCAAGAAATTTTTACATAGAATTCAAATTTAACGTTACATGAATTATTTATAACTTTGCAAACTTAAATTTAATTTAAACAAATAACAACTACATCAAAATGCATATCTAATTTATCCACTTCATCTTCATCTCAATCCAAGATTTTTACAAATTTTTGCAAATTCTTATTGTTTAGAATTTGAACAAGAAATATAATTAATAAATTCTCTAATTATACTTATTTGGGGTGTTATTAATTTCAAACCATCTTGCACAACTAAATTCTCCCCCCCCCCCTTTTTTGAATTTTTTTGAATTATTTTTTCAATTTTTTTTTGTTTGGCTCCCCCCCCCCCCCCCTCCTTTTTTTAAATTTTTGTTTTTTTTTTTTTTCAAATTTTTACGGCGCGGGGTTAACCGCGTCAGGGGTGCAACCCGCGGCCGCGGAGTTGCACCTCCTTGGCCCATGAACCGCCCGCACGGGTCACGGGTCGGCCCGCGGTCCCGGTTTTCACGGGCCGGTTTTCACGGGTCATGGCCGGCCCGTCCGTCTTGACACCTCTACGTAACGTCATACCTTTCGTTATTACTTACTCTGAAATAAGTCTTACCTTTTATTTTAAATATTTTTACCCTTTATTTCTATCTTTTTATTGTGTAAAATGTAATTTTCATTCATTTTCTCAAATTAAAAATTGTGAAATGATGAATATATCATTCTGTTTAAATAAAATAAAAAGAAAAAGAAAGAACTAACTGCAACCATGTCCCAATTTTTCTAAAAAAGTACAAACGAGTTCCAGATAAATTAGTAAAAAGATAATTAACACATAATGTTCTTACATTTCACTATTATTGTGAAAGCGTCCATATCATTCTTTTTTGACATTTTCACTCTTAATTACACATTTGATTGCGCAAACCATTATTTATATTTATTTTCATCTAATTTTTCAATAAAAAGCTGTGAAATGACGAATATACCTTCATATTTAAATTAAAAAATAAAAATAAAGAACAAACTGCAACTATAGTGCTAATTTTTTAAAAAAAGTGCAAACGAGTCCCTAATAAATTATGATAAAAATCAGAAAAAAAAAAAGAAGCAAACAAATCTCAAATAAATTATTTAAAAAATTAGAAATTATTTTTTTAAAAAATAATTCAAACGAGTCCTAAATAAATTATTAAAAAAATTAGAAATTAATTTTTTTTTAAAAAAAATGCTAATCCTAAATAAATTATTAAAAAATTAGAAACTAATTTTTTTTTAAAAAAAAATGTGCAAACGAGTTCCAAATAAATTATTAAAAAATTAGAAATAAAAAAAATTAAAAAGTATAAACGAATCCCAAATGAATTATTAAAAAAAATCAGAAATTAAAAAAATTAATTTTTTAATTTTTATTTAAATATAAGGATATATTCATCATTTCACAAATTTTTATTGAGAAATTGGATGAAAATTGATATAAAAGATAGTTTGCGCAATCAAATGTATAATTAAGAGTGAAAATGATAAAAAATGAAAGGTTTTGACGTAATTGCATCTCCATAATTATTCAATTTATAACTGCATCTCTATAATTATTTAACAATTTTTTTAATCTATGATTTATGTCTTTTAGATGTAATCTTCTTTATGTTTATTTAACGTATATAATATTATTGTCGTCAAATCTTTTTACTTTTAAATTGATAATCTATCATGTTGTTGTTCCTAAGAAGTACAACCTTGCAAATAGAACATTTTACCAGAAAATATACTCCTGAAAAGTTAATATTTCTAAATAATAGTTTATTGGTGCTATTTAAGTAGCACAATATTATTAATATTTGCTCATGAGGAGCATAATAATATAGATATAACATAAATTACGTTTTTACTTCTGAAAAGTAAATCATTGTATAATTTATTATAATGATATGTTATCGTTCATGAAGAGTGAAATATAATTATCAACATTTCAAACGAATATTGATCTATTACTCTTTAAAAAAGTAATAATAAAATATAACGTGCTCTCGAAGTAGCACATGTCCAAAAGAATGTATATCTCGCTATGTTAATGATAAAAAAACACAAATTAAATTACTCAATACTTGGTTATAATTTTTAAAGGAAATTAATTTTTTATTTTATCAATATTCAATAAAAATATTAATTTATCGCTCTTGAAGAGCATAATATTCAGCGTTTCAATATTTCCGAAAAATATTATATTATTGCTTCTGAAAAAGCACAAATCTTGAAATACTAATAAGATTTAAGATGAATTATCAAGATATATGTTTAGTAGTGCAATCATGCACAAAATATTTTAAGATAAAAAATATTTTTTTTGGATTTAACATTAACATAAATTAATGTTAATACAATATCAGTTTATCGAATATCGTTGATGTCTCTAAAAGAGCTTGTATTATTTTATCAAATAATGTAAAATTATATATTGATGATGCAAATTTATTCTAACAAATTCAGAATAAATTTGCTTAATTTTAAACATATTCACTGCAATAGATATAATATTGAGACGAAATGTTATATTTTGACATGACCAGTAAAACCACATTGGATTACTATGGTGCGAAATTGAGATTTCAAACATTCAACGTAGAACTATAAGATTCTTCACTCAAATGAATTCTTATATTATGTTTCTTCTTGAAAATTGGCCATTGATTGCACTAGCTAAATTAATGAGTGAATTCACCTTATTTTTGAAAATTAATTCGGTAGATATATGTGACCCCGTCACCCTCCATATTAACCATCTAAATATTATTTGTATCTCATAGATTTGATACATCTACTAAATGATTGCATGATGTTACAACTTGAAGTTTGCAAAATTATTGTTCAAATTTTAAATAACGAACATAATTTTCAGATTACATAATCAAAAAGTGTGTCTTGTTAATATTAGTAAGCCTAAATCTCAACATTTTAATAAGTGTTAGTTAAGATGACAATTAATGGTTTAACACTATTATTTGTTAAATGCCCCCAATTAATTTTTTAATCATTACTATTGAGAACAAAGTATTTCACATTTCTGTTTAGGAAATGTTATTAGCATCATGCCAACATCAAAGTGTTTCCCATTATATTTGACTTATGGTCAGAGTCTAATATTTTCATCTAATTATTTTGACGATGCTGTACAATCGATTCATCACAATGCATTGTGATTGAAAGTAAATAATGTTGAGAATAAATCTGTAGTTTGAACATTTATCTCAAACGGGTAATATTTTACAACACGGTTTGCGGATTGTCAATTTGATTGGACAATTCTCTCAACATTAGGGAGATGAATTAAGAAGTTGAAAATAATGTACAAATTCACCATTGTATTATTTAGATCCTTGCAAAAGACAATTCGAACCTGAAGTTCGAAAAATAATCCACTTAGATGCATTTATTGACTAAAGAAATCAACAATTTCACATACCAATTTTAAATGTTCCAACTAGAATGAATATCTTGAAGGACAATTAGTTAATACTATGTTTGATTAATTTATGGCATGTGTGAAATATGATGATATTCGATTCTAATACAAAACATCTCCAAATGAAAATTGAGCAGTTAACAAATATAATCTCATTAAAGAGGCATATACTCTTGATAAGTCATAGAAAAAGAAAATTCTTTATACAATAAAAATCAACTGATTGCAAAGATGAATTGCATACAAAGGCCAAGAACAAAAAGAAAAGAGAACCTAATTTCATAAGGCATCGTCATCCTACTGAGGCAACAGGCATTCATCCAATTTTTCTAGTGAATCCTCGATGACATCGTTACTTCGTTAGTAGGGGTGGTTGGCTCGTTTGGAAGGAACTCCTCCTTTATCATGGCCAAGTCCAGCTAGGGATGTAGCTGAGCCACTCTCTTCAATATTTTCTCATCAGTAACATTCCCCTAATACAGCTCAATGCCATTATACTCATTTGTCTCATGGAAGTGCTCCAAGTATTTAGTCACAGCTGTCTCCCCAGCCCCCTCTAATTGTCGCTTCAATTCGACAACTTTAGTAGTCAGCTCATTGACTTGCGACTTTAATTTCACTTTCTCCTTATTTACTGCCTCCAAGACAGACGGGGCTATCTTTTGCAGGCTGTCGAAATTCTCAACCCCCTTCATCAACACATTCCCCTCAGCCTTGCTAAGGTGGACCTCTTTTTTCAATTCTTCATTTTCAGTAGAAAGAAACTCCAACCTTGACTCATTCTCGGCCTGCTTAGCCTTAGTAACCTCAACAACCTCATCTATCTTGGAGGCTTCATCATTTAGCTCCTTAACTTTAGCCTCCACGTCAGCTGCCTTTTAGATGAATTCCTTATTCAGCCTCTGCAGTCTCCTCATATCCATTTGGGTGTTTAGAAATAATCCCTGTGAATGAGCCTGCAGAGCTAGGCTAGCTTTAATCATGCCAATCAAGTCACAAGTTTTGGCATACATAGAATACTTCTCAGTCCAATACTTATAGTGAATCTTTTTAGCCGTCGGGACCTTGGCGATAAGCATTTCTATCACTACAGAGGCTATCTCTTCAAACCTTCCCCCTAAGAAGTTCTGGACTTTCCCCTCAGAAGCCCTTCCTTTATTGGTCGCCTTCCACCTCTTTCTCTTAATAAGGCCACTATCCTCCTTGATTTGTTCTTCAACATCAACTATCTTTATGTAGGAGATGGGGTCCATCGGAATGGGCTTCTTCCACGACTCATCAATGGTTGTTTGACGTTTAGGTAGAGGAGGAGGTTCAGTGTTCTTTGTTACCATCATTCGCTTTTTATGAGGCTTCTTCCATTGAAGCTCAACCTTTTCCTTCCCTTTTTTCTTTAGGGGAAGAGGCGGGTTCAACCTTTTTCCTTCCCTCAACGGCATAGCACAACCTAGTAGTTGCCGCCTCAAGCGCATCAACGCGCTGTTTCGTATTCCTCTTTTGAACATCTACCACCTCTGTGGCGTTCAAGGAATCTGGATCCATATCTTTCTTATTGAGGGTCTTGAGCCGCAACTTTGATACCAACTTTCACGGGTTACATTTCTTCTTAGCACAGAAAGGGACACCGTGCGGTAGTAGTCTGTTCCGCTAGACTACCTTCCGCCTTCTCTCGATCGTTTTGGGACGAAAGGAAATTTGATTACAATTTAAAGAAAACTTGCAACATGAAATTGAATTGCATTGAACATTACTTGATCATTGATTGCTTGAAAACTAGAAATTACAATAGACGAAAGCGAGAAATTACAATGGCTAATGAAGGGGGCGAGCACTAGAAAGCTTGAAAGATATTTGAAAGACTAATACCCCCTATAATAGATTTAGCAACAAAAATCCAATTGACGGGAGTAGACGTTTAAATGCTGAAGAATCATACTAAACTTTTCTAATTTCTATCTATTTTACAATTTAAATAAACTATTACAATGTGAGGCCGAAGTTGGGCAAACTGCGGCTACGATAAGGTCATGGAGCTTAAGTAAAGCTGCGGTCCGTGGCACATGGAGTGGTTGACTATCATTATTCCTAAAATTCATATTTATTTCTCTTAGTTTCAATCACGCATTTTCAATAAAATAATATTATACGTAAATTTAAAAGTTTTCATTATTTTTTAATCACACATTCTCCAAAAAAATACCATTCCAAAACTTATTTTCCCCCAAAATGGGGTTCAAACAAGGACTTAATTTTTATCTAAAGGTTTTTAGTGGGTGTTTGGTGGAGATTAAAATTAGATTTTTAGTAGATTATGATAGAAATTTTTGAAATGTGTGGTTGAAAAGTTGTGGGACCGATGAAAGATGTGGTTAATATTGATTGTTTGACTTTGACTTAAATTAAAACATGATTTTAATCAGAAACAAACGGGGCCTTAATGTAACATCCCTAATCTAGGAATCCTAGACTTGAGAGTATTAACATTTAATTGACAGAAACTATTGGACTGTGAAAGTGTATTATTACACATTTTTAAACATTGGACAATGTGACAGTCTGCATGTTATTTTTTCAAGTTTTGATTTGTAGTATTTGTTGTTATCACTCCACCAGCTTGCTGCTTCAATTTCAAACTCAATTTGACATCCCACAAACTATACATAACAAGAACACTGCTTGAGTTTTAGCACCTTGAATTGAGTTTTATATTGTAGTATGAGTTGGTTTAGGATTTGTTGAATTTGTTGTTGGATTGTTGTAAGTTATAATATTGTTGAATTATTAGATGAGTAGTTGGAGATTATCCCTGAATTTTTGGGATATTGAAGTGTTTTGGTTTTTGGATTATTGTTTGAATTGTAATTTCTATTATAGATGGTTTTACAGTAAAATCTCTATAAAACAATAATGTCGGGGCAGAGAAAAAATATTATTTTAGATGAACTATTAATTTATCGATAAATGAATAGTTTATTAACTTATCAAAAAATGATTTTTTAAAAAAATTTATAGAGTATTTTATATTGAAGGAGTACTCAACACACCTATCAATGATGATCATGATCCATATGATAGCTGTTTTTCACTAACTATTTTTTCAAAAAAGGCATTTCATGCAGTTGTAACCTTAAATATTAACTTTGAACAAAATAAAATAAAAAATGTCAAATGTAGTATATGCATTGCAAAAAAGTTAGGGATGTAGTTGAGTTTGGTTTGGATGCAAAAAAAAAAAAGGGTAGAAGACTTTAGATGCTTATTTTAAAAAAGGATTGACTTGAAAAAATGTTGTCAATTTAAAATTTTATTAATTTATATTAGTCTGAATTTTTATGAATTTGAGTAGTTTTTAGTTTATATATTCGTTGGGGGTTTAAACGATCTAAAAAAATTATTATCTTACGAATTTAATGAAGTTATTAATTGATTACACTGGCCCAAGTCGAAATCGAAGAATTTTATTATTTGAGTGAGATTATTAATTTATCGAGGTTTTACTGTATGTTATACAATTTTATCACAACTTTAACAAATAATGTTATATTATGATTTGATTTTGTTATACATGAATTTTATTTATACACTAACTTTTTTATTTTAAATAAAAAACTTGCTTCCCTCCTAGCTCCACCCGAGCAAATAAGATTTCGAAATATAAGATACTATTTCCCTGTTTGGTAGAAATTAAAATTTAGATTTTAATCTAATTCAAAGTCAATTAATTTTAACCACATATTCATGAGAACCACAACTTTTCGATCACAGATTTCATCAACCCTTAGGAATGGACGATTCCGAAGAAAATTGAAAACCAACTTTATAATGAAACCACCAATTCCATCTATAATTATGAAATCGAACCTGACCTAAACCACATGATTTTGGTGAGTTTGTTCCATAATCGAAACTTCCACATTTTTAATGCATATTTGAATACATAATTCTATCAATTAAAGTTAATATTCACATCCAAAACAAAAAAGTATCAATGCAAACACGTTTCATCCTCATATAAAATGATGTCTAATAAGGGGCTTGTTTGAGCCCCATTTTCTGAAGAAAAAAAACGTTTTGCAATAGTGTTATGATGGAGAATGTAGGTTAAAAAATAAAGAAAAAATTTGGATTTGCGTGTAATATTATTTTATTGAAGAGTGTGGTTGTAATTAGTTCAAATCAATGTTCAAGAATGTATTTTGATGGAAAAAATGGGCTCAAATAAGGGCAAACTCATTAACCAAATTAGCAAATAAACATTATTAACTAAAGAAACGGATGAGTTAGAACCGATTATTAGTTATCGTATTTGGGCAATTCTATGTTTCATTCTTAAATTCTAACATTGGTATAAATAGCGTGTTACATCAAATAAAATAGTGTTGATTGCAGCTAAATGTGTAGTCGTTATCATGTTCTTGTATCTGTTCTATTTTAGTAGTTAGTACTCGTTTGAGTCTTATTCTCTAAAAACTCATTTGTGCTCAAATTCATTTTCAATCACATATTCATCTAATAAAATAATTATACGTAATTTCAAAAAAAAAATTCCAACTTTTTAACAATACATTCTTTAAAAAATAACTATTACAAAACTCACTTTTCACAAAAATGGGCTTAAACATAGCTCTAATAAGCAGTCAGTTAGTGAAACTTCACATTTTTTGGTGAATTTTGAAGGTTCCGCATATTTCTCTCACGTCTGTTTGTGTCCATGTTCAAATTTAATATTGACGCGTAGGATTTCAATTGAGTGGTTGAAGAGTTAAATGTTTCAATGGCCACTGAACTTTGAACCATGTTCTGACTTACTCACCGAACTTATAAAATTGTCCCATTAGCCACTGAACTTTACTTCATTAGTGTCCATGAGGAGTGAGTTTCACTCATTGTTTTAATGGCACTTAAGCTTGAAATTTTGGTTGTCTTCGAGTTCGGAGTGTGAAAAGGAGCCAAAGTTAAATGAGTGTGAATAGATTGGAAGAGACCTAGATTTAATCTTGGAAGATGAAGGAAAATTAACCAAACTCAAGAAGGAAGAAAGCCAGAAGGAAGGCTCCCAGGCGCTACACTGTGAATGTACCATCACCTATTTATTTGCTCATTTTCTCCTATTTATCTGTATTTTTCCCTTACGTAGAACAGTCCACGACGGTGGAGTGATATCGGGCACGTCCAATTGTGGCCATAAACTCATATCGTTAATTGGGTTTATGATACTATAGTAGCACTTCATATAAGTCTCAATCGTATAGCAATTATCAACGAAGTCTTCCGGATCATTTCTGCATTCCCTAATGACTGATATTTTATACATGCATGGTATACGAGTAAGCTTCCATTCTCTATATGCACAATTTCTATCTTGTAGATCAGCAACATATGTCTCGGAGTTGCAATCAACTTGCCATCGCAGCCTACCAGAAAAGTGCAGTGTCAATTCATGAGATTTCTCAGCAAGCATGTTGTAATTTTTTCACAATCCTTGGACACAATCGTCTTGTACACCTCATGATCGTATTTCAACGCTTTCGAATCCTACTCACGAAGGTTAATTGGAGTGAAGTAAATATAATTAGAATCATCTTCTCCCCATCACTCTATAAAGTCTTGTTGAACAATTCCCATAAATTATTGAGCAAAATATCCCTGTTCCATTGAATAGAGAAATGCGATCTACTCCATTCTTGCTGGTGCCTCTTTCTATAAGCTATTTGTATGCTTCCTTGCTAAGTTGACGAATTCACTGCATCCAATGTCAGCGTCAGTAAAGGTGGTCGACTTGATAACGTGTCGTAAGTAATTCTTAAGAACTTTTCCCTTGATCTCGGCATTGAAAAAGTTCGTGTACATATGTCGTACACAGAATCTGTGCTCGGCTTCAAGAAACAACTCGTCCGTGACATTTTGTAGATCCTTCCACCAGTCTATCATCAAGGTCCAACCTCTCCCATCTCCAATCTCATTATCCCCAGAAAGATAGTTCAAAAACCATTTCCAAGCTAGTGTGTTTTCTTTCTGAACAACAGCATATGCAACGGGATAGATGCAATCATTAGCATTAAGACCAACTGCAGTTAACATTATCCCTCCTAAATAATACCTTAAGTGACAACCATCGACACAGAATACCTTCCTACAACCATTCCTGAAACCAATCTTACAACATGTGTCTGTAATACCTCATTTGCATAAGATCTCAATTGCATAAACTACTACCACAACATCCTGACCAAAACTTCTTTAGCATATCTCCACATCTTCCATGTCACATTTCTGCAAATACCTATTCGCAAATCTTTCTTCACTGTTACCAAAATAAGCTCGATCTTCCAGTCCAGATCCGCCTTGAACTGATCAATATACCGATGTTCAAAAACATATAGTTGTAGTGTTTGTTAAATTGGTCACGACTACAAGTATGCTCTAAAATGTACGATTTTACTTGCAACCTCATGGAAGCATTAACTTTCAAAGCCCAGATTTTCCATTTGCATCCCAGTTTGCATACTCCCAGTACTCTAGTCTCTTCATTTGTCCTAAACTTTACGTTGTACTCGTTCAATGCATCGTAGTCCTCACCGTCACTCGGAACTCCAATGCTGATAGATTTGCCCGACCTCAAAATGTGGATTGTTCATGTTTGAATCGAATGAAAAATCAGGAAAATGATTCCCATCATCCTCATCGGACAAACATTGGGATAATAGTTCCTTCGATGATGGTAGTTCTAATTTATCCACCTCGATATCATTGCTCTCTCCCTGTTCCTTTTGAACTTGACCTTGATGGTCGCCCACTCCAATTTCAATCCCATCTGTCACATTTCTATCATAATCATTGTTGTCTTATTCAGATTCGAGGTTGTGGTCGGAATCTATGAACTCCAGATCTTTCTCACTATTTGCCATATATATTAAAGCACATTATTAAGTAAGAATAAATGCAAGTAGGCAATATATAAACCAACAATTGTCTTACTCTACTATCTAGACCAACCAAACTCTATCTAAAATCATTGTGTGTACAGCTCTTTGGTCAAATCAAATTTACACAAACACAAGACTTAGTCAGCTCAAATTTTTGTTTAGCCATTATAGTTAAGAAACATAATCAACATACTAATTTCAAATTCACTTCAAACATACAGCTTTTGCAATTCAAACACCAGATGTGACAGCCATACCCAAAACTTCCTAAGAACTATTCAAAGCAATACCTAATCATTGTGTAAATTTTACCACAAAATTCATTGCAACCCACGATTCCATATCTCTAAAAATAAACTACGTACTATCAAATAAGGTCCCACAATCAGAAAAAGGTATTCCAGATTTACCTTCATACGTTCTTTCCATCTGTACTCTCAACTACGATCGCTAGAACTTCTCAAATGAAATACATTTTGCTTCTGGTTGTACTCTTCTGTTGTTTCCAATGGCGTGATGGAGCTTTGATAATAGACTCGCTGAGTTTGAGGCTTAGGGTTTCGACCGTCAAATTGAATTTAGGGATTTGTAGATGGAGTCTTAGTTTACTCTGGAGAAATCACGCTACGATTTTGGTTACAATCGGGGGATGTGGCATTTGAGCTAATTCAGGGAGGTAAAAATGCGTTTTTGGGTGACATTATCTTATGTGGCACTTGCCTTACCAGTTGGACCAAGTTAAACTGGCCAGATCATTATTTCGTTTGCCACGTAAGCATAGTTTGAATTGTCATCCACCCGATGAGTAATGGATGCTAATGGAGTAAAGTTCAGTGGCTAACGAGACAATTATGTAAGTTCGATGAGTAAGTCGTGATATGGTTCAAAGTTAAGTGGCCATCGAAACATTTAACTCAGTAATTGAAAGTGTAACTATTAAGAATTCTGGCAACTACTATTGTATTAAAATTACTTCTTTAATTATTTTGATTGTGAAATTCTTAACAAACCTCAGTGACTCTTACTGAAATTAACCTATTTTTGTGGACCTATGGTTGTACCATGAATTTTGATCCATCCGTAAAACCCCTAAACCCTCAGCCTCAATTTAAATTATCGGTGTAAGTCACTTTACTTTTAAAGCTTAGTTTCTTTTCCCCGAATGCGCAAAACTACGTTTACGTGCTAAAATTCTTAGTAACATTGGTTTTGTTGGGACCATTTGAACCCAAGTGTTGTGAAAAATCGGAAGAGATTAATAGAGTAATATGAAGTATTGATCGCTCACTAAACAATAACAAGATTTAAAGTAAAGAAAAGAAAAAATTGGCAGAGGAACCGATATTTTATTAAACAACCAATGGAGAGAAAATACAATTTCAGCAATTTCTGCTCACAAAAACTGAATGAAGAGTCTACTATTTATAGGGAAGATGTCCAAAACCAAGATGGAAACAAATCACGTGAAATAAATGAAACAATATTTTCCCAATAAAACACGTGAAATAAAGTAAATAATATTTTTTCAAATACGTGCAAAGAAGGAAAAATATATTCCCAAAATTACAACCTAATTTGGGTCACAAAATCCAACAATCTACACATTGACACAAATTTCGGTGCAATGAACGAAACTCCAAAATTTATCCACATAGAAAAATAAGTCCGACTGCATCAGAATAAACCAATCTCTTCATTCAGTACCAAAACCCTCTACCTCACGTAAAATATCACCTCTGCCCAGTGTCCACAAGCGACATCCGAACCCAACCCCGAGTTCTCAAAATTCCAACAAAGAATTCAACAAATACCAAACATGGTCGAAGCATACCTTGTAGCAGAATCCATACCAAATGCTTGAACTGAAGGCCTCTTACTAGAACTATCACCTTCAAACACCCCGAAAGTATGATTATACACATCTGAATCTCGGTACCTATGCTCCATGAGTCCTCCCCTAGCAAATGACTCAAAGCCCAACACGAAATGTACTGTACTGAACGGATCTCTTCCACGGTACTAAATATGTCCAGATGTCTCTTCACTGGTCCGCGCGCCCCTGCAGGATATATAGTTGAGAACTCTTCCGTCCTTCTAGCACAACACGATGACCCATTTGGACCTTCAAGACTCTACCTCCACCGAAGAATGTGTACCCATTAGAATCCAGGGTACTCAGTGAGATGAGATTCTTTCTTATGTCTGGAACATGCCGAACCTGGCCAAGAACTCGAACTGTCCCATTCAATAACCTCAATCTGACCCTACCGATTCCAGAAACCCTACAAGATTGATTGTTTCCCATGATAACTCTACCTTACTTCACCGTTTCATATTTTTCAAACCATGCCCTATTGGGACACATATGGAACGAACACGCTGAATCCAGAATTCACTCCTCATCCGGCTTAGATTCTATATCAGATACGGTCAGCACCACATCTTCGCCATTCGAAAATCCCTCGGCAATATTAGTCTCTTCCGAATGATCGATTGCCCCCATGATTTGCAGATAAATTACCTTTACTATGCAACTTGTCGCAATCCTTCTTGATGTGTCCTTTTCTCCTGCATTAGAAGTAAACCTGATTGCTAAAGTTCACCCTCGACCTACCCCTCCGTCAATCACAGTACGAAACCAGAGCTTCTTCATCCTTAGCTCCAACGACATGCTTCATCTTCTCCTTTGAAAATGGTGAGTGTGTCACAACTATACAAGATCGTGTCCCTGAACGACGAATACGAAGTGAACAGTGAGCACAACAAGATCAAAGCTAGATCCTCTTCATCATACTTGACTTCTAAAGTTTCCAGATCAGCGACGATTTCCTTGAACACGGCCAGATGGTCCTCCAAAGAACTCCCTTCCGCCATGCGATGAGAATAAAGCCTCTGCTTCAGATGCAACTTACTCGTCAATGTCTTCGTCATGCACAGTTGCTCCAGTTTTAACCCCAATGCAGCAACTGATTTCTCCTTAACCACGTCTTGAAGAATGTTGTTAGAAAGATGAAGATGAATCATAGACAGTGCCTTCCGATCCTTCCGTTGCTTCTCTTCTGCTATCCAAGTTGTTGGCATTTTATCAAAACCCAACAGAGTATCGTCCAAATCCATCTGCGTCAGAATTACTTTCATCTTTACTTGCTACATTGAAAATCTTGTATTGCGATCCAAAAGCGGAATGTCATACTTCATGGCAGCCATCGAAACTAGAAATCTCAAATAAATTCAACAACTTGTAGCTCTGATATCACTTGTTGGGACCCTTTGAACCCACGTGTTGTGAAAAATCGAAAGAGATTAATGGAGCAATATGAAGTATTGATCGTTCACCAAATAAGAACAAGATTTAAAGTAAAGAAAAGAAAAAAATTGGCAGATGAACCGATATTTTATTAAACAACCAATGGAGAGAAAATATAATTTTAGCAATTTCTACTCACAAAAACTAAATGAAGAGTCGACTATTTATAGAGAAGATGTCCAAGCACAAGATGAAAATAATATAAAAACAAATCACGTGAAATAAATGAAGCAATATTTTTTCAATAAAACACGTGAAATAAATGAAATAATATTTTTCCAAATAGTTGTAAAGAACGAAAAATATATTCCCAAAAATTACAACCTAATTTGGATCGCAAAATCCAACAGGTTTCTCTAGTGTTTTTGCTTTATTATGCAAGTGGAAAGTACCACTAACCAATTTGGATGGGAGTAAAAACCCTAGTTGAAAATGTCAATTAATCAACCATAAATTGATATTATTGGAATGCATCGTTTATGGGTTCGGCCTGTGATCTAGAACTGCCACTATACAAACTTGTTTCAACGATTCAATTATCACATTTTCTCAAAATGAGAAAAGATTCCATTCAAATGCAGACCGTGAAGTTAAATTAAAACCAAGTAATGCGCTCACATACATGGATACAGGGGTGGACGCAAACCTTAAAAGTTAGGGGGGCATAATCGAACTTGCAAAAAAGTTGAGAGAAATTTTACAATCGAAAATTTACGTCCAAAAAATCATACTTTATGTAATTTTACATCCGAAAATTTACATTGGGATATGACTTTTTCAGATATAAAATTTCAAATTTTTTTTGTCATATTCCATATAAAAATTCCTAATAAAATGATGAAAATTACATTGAGAAATTTGTATTGCAAAAATAATAAATGTTAATGAAATAATTGAATTTTTTTAAAAAAATGCGAGTTAGACGTCTTTTTTAAGACTCACGTTTAACTTTTTTTAATTATTTTCAATATCTGTTTGGATTATTCGATATGCCCATAATGTAGTTCTCGAAATAAGATTTGATATGACATAAGTAATTTGTAAATTCGATTAGCATACGATCGTCGGAGAATTTTTAAAATTTGCATGTTATCGAAATTCAAATTTATTGTGATTTTGCCTATGTTTGGTGGAGATTAAAATCAATTTTTTATTAAATTTTGATAAAAGTTAAACAATTATGGATTTTATGAAATATGTTATTAAAATTAATTGTTAACTTTGATTTAAATTAAAATTTAGATTTTAATCGATACCAAACACGATTTTATATAAAAAAAAATCTCAAAAGTTGGGGGCTAGTTGGGGGGCACTTGCCCCCCAGGACCCCCTAGGTCCGCCCATGATATTGGATAGTTGTTTTTTCTTGCACTTTGCATAAAAAAGGCTTTGAATTTGACAAACAAGCATGTTTGTTTATTTAATTATATACACGTAGGTGCCAGTACATTTATGCGTTTTGTTATTTTGGCACTAAAAAGCTCAAATTGGGGCACTTGTTCGAAAATATATTTGTTGTTCGGGAGTCTAGTTATTGGCTTCAGCCTCAGATGGACTGATGGAATGCATGTGTAATGGGAGGATCCGGGGGAGGTCCTGGAGGGCACGTCCCCCCACCCAACTTTTGAGTTTTTTTTTAATATATAAAAACATATTTGGTATCGATTTGAAATATAAATTTTAATTTAAATCGAAGTTAATAATTAATTTTAATAACATATTTCATGGAATCCCTAACTATTTAACTTTTATCAAAATTTACTAAAAATTTAATTTTAATCTCCATCATATAGGGGCAAAATCACAATAAATTTTAATTTTTTTCTCGCATTTTAACAAAATCTTAACTCTCCATCAAATAAGTGTGAAATATTGCATTCTTAATAGCATTTCGAAGTGTTCACAGTCTCGTCGTTAATGACGTACGAAACGATCAATCGTAACAAATGCTACGACTTGTCAAAATAAGTCGTTCAAAACTAGTATTTCGAAAATTTCGATAATATACTAACTTTAAAAATTTTTCGATGATCGTAAGCTAATCGAATTTACAAATTACTTATGTCATCTCAAAACTTATTTTGAGAACTATATTATAGGCATATTAAATAATCCAAATAAATATCGAAATAGTTAAAAATCCGTTAAACGTGAGTTTTAAATAAAGACGTTTAACTCGCATTTTCTTTAAAAAAATTCAATTCTTTCATTAACATTTATTATTTTTGCAATACAAATATCTCAATATTATTTTCATCATTTTATTAGGAAATTTTATATGGAATATGACATAATTTTTTTTCGAAATTTTACATCTAAAAAAGTCATATCACATGTAAATTTTCGGGTGCAAAATTACATGGGGTGTGATTTTTTTGGACGTAAATTTTCGATTGTAAAATTCTCTAAATTTCTTTGCAAGTTCAATTGTGCCCCTTAACTTTTAAGTTCTGCGTCCGCCCCTGTGTGTATATGCACTTCTAGTATGTTGACTTTTATGTCACTACTATAATTATAAATTCGTCCAGTTTGATATTTGATTTTAATACGCATCTCTACACTACACACCCGTCTTTATAAAAAAGAAGGGAATTTTTGTACATCTTCAGAACAAGAAATGCAGGAGGATTGTTTGATCCTGCTGGTTCATTATCTTCTGGTGTCATTAATAGTGAAATGGAAGATTGACATCGATACCGATGATATAAAAGCTTAGCCGATGCCTCTAAAATAAATCGATTTCACTAAAATTGATATTGACAAGTTTCCAACTGTTGTTACTATAGGATGCCCAAATGTTGGGAAGTCAGCACTATTTAATCGGTTAGATTTTTCTTGTTCACCTGTCATTGCTGTAGAGTTAAAATTTAAGCCTTACAATGCATATTCTTTTCTCCATCCATTTGTCTCTGTCTTGTGATTGTTGTGTGAATAGCAGTTTGATACGAAGGAGGGATGCCCTTGTTACGCGGATGTACGAGATGGGGTTGCTAAATTGGGAGATTTATGGTTTCGTGTTTTGGATTCAGCTGGCTTGGAAGCAGAGGCAGGTTCTGTTCTTGGCACAACAGCAGCAATGACATTGACGAGCTCCCAATTTGCACTCTTCCTAGTAGATGTAAGATTAGTCTTGTTAGTGCATTTTTTAGAATGTGGATTTTACCGTTGCAATTGAAACAATCTAATGCGCAAGCAGTTATACATCTCAATACACAACTTATAGATGTGTTTTTCAGCAAACTAATATTTGAGAACCATATAACGTGAGTACGCAGGATCATTGGTGAAGTGGAAAATGTGTTGTAAACATTTAAAAAGTTACAAAACAAAAGGCTTTGTAGCACTGACGTGTCAACTAGGATAACGTGTCTGTATCCGACACATGTCGGATATTGATATTCCTCGAACACGCTGTCATGGTTTTTTTTTAATAAAAAATATTATATATTTTTAATTTAAAGTTATTATCAGTAGCAAATAGGTACACGTATTTAAAAGATTTTGACAAGAAAAATTAATAACAAATATAAAACTAAATTTATACTATAAAAAAAATTAATCAAGGAGAATGCAAGCAATTTTAGGAAAGAAATTTTTAGAAACAAGTTTTCAACATTATACTCTTGACTATTTTTCTTAATGAGATAAAGTTCATGACATGTTTGGTATTCGATTCTTTTAATAATAAGTAATTTGGTAATAGATTCCATACATGCCAAGTTAATTTCAACAGTATAAAAAAAGCACTATTTAAACCAACTTTGGTATAGATTTTTTGAAGCTCATTTTTTCTCAAACTTATTATTGATTTCATATTTTTTAAATAAAATAATTTGCAAGTAGACTCATAACATATTCTTACTTTTTAACATGTATAAGAGCCTAAATAGAAGTAGAGGAGGGGATTTTGGGATTGCATACTTAAAATTTGGAATTTGAATAGAAGAGACTGTTGGAACCAAGATTGAGACTTTGTTTTGCCGAAGAAATGTTCGGGCTAATAGGCCTTTTTCAATATACTTATTTGTGCAGTTGAGTGAACCGATTGATTCAAAATCGATTTTACTTCCTTCAAACCTGTCTCGACTTCCTTGCGATTGATATCATTGATTGTTGAAAGAGCTTTCACTTAAGCCTTCTTCATAAAATTTATTCTAAGAAATTATGTATAGCAAACATGTCCTTGTTCTCATTTATCTCTCCCCTCGAAAGCTACAAAAGAAACATATACTCGAACAATGTGTTACGAAGACCAATGTAGTGCTATTTTTGTCAATTTTCATACTCCCTCCGTCCCAATTATATAGGCTGTGTTTCCTTTTTCTCTTGTCCCAAATATATAGGCTTGTTTCCTAATGTAGAATATTTTATTGTATTCTTTTACTAATATACCCTTATTAAATTTTCCCCACTTAATGTGCAAACTTCTTGAAAATTCAAATTCTTTATGAATTCCAACAATAATTTAGTTTTACCCACTGAAAATTAAATAGGGGTAAATTAGGAAAGATCTTGGCAAAAATTAATTTTCCAATGACATTAAATAAGTTTTCTTAATCCGTGTAAAAAACCAAACAAGCCTATATAATTGGGACGGAGACGGAGGGAGTAAAACTTACTTTTCTATCTGCGCTTATCAGAGCCTTTTATTACGGTGATGAAACGGATCATCCAATAAAAACGTATAGGCCCATAAAATGAGCACAGAAGACACGGCGGCCGCCAGTGCTACCGGCGGCGTGGTGGTGGAGTTGCCACTAGGAGATGCCGCAGCCACATTCAATCTCGAGAAAGCAGTATGCAGCCACGGGCTATTCATGATGGCCCCCAACCACTGGGACCCACAGTCCAAGACTCTCCAGCGGCCCCTCCGCCTCAATCTCGATCCCCTTCACGAGGACTATGAAGCTTCACTCATGGTTCAAATCTCTCACCCTATTCACTCCCCTCACGTGCTTCGACTCTGCGTATTTGACACCAGCTCTCTCTCCCCTCAACGTCAACACTCCCTGCTGGTAGGCACCTTTTTTTTCTGTACTTAATTGTTCTTGAAAGTTTTGATTCTTAACGCATGTTTTTGTGCTTGACGTTGATACTGTTGGGTTAAGCTTCTTTTCCTGTTTCTTAAGTTCTTTAAGAGTACAGAATTTTTTTTTGTCCGGGTACAATTTTTGGTGCATAATGTACTGCACCATAGTTGATGGTTGGTGCAATTTTCCTGCTTCTTAAGTTCTTGTTTTATAAATTTTCTAGATGTTGTGCCTGCTTTTACATATCTTCCTTTAGCACTGGTATTTGTTTTTATGAGCTGTATGTTGGTTTCTTGTTTGCATTTGCGGATATTTAGTTGGGTTATCAATTATAGGATCAAGTAAGGAGAATGTTGAGATTATCGGACGAAGAGAATCGGAGGATAAGGGATTTTCAGGAAGTACACGAGGAAGCAAAAAACAGGGGGTTCGGAAGGGTTTTCAGGTCGCCAACGTTGTTCGAGGACATGGTCAAATGCATTCTCCTTTGCAATTGCCAGTGAGTGAGCCTTATCTTTTGTTCAAGAATATGGTTGGCCTTTGCTAATTATGCCTTTGCCTAACTATTCTATGTTGGCCATAGTTTCCAAATGAAAACAAGGAAACTTGTTAATAAGGGAAATCAAGCTCTATAACTTCTAATGCAGAAAATATTGAATAAGTACTCGGGTTAAAAAATGTCACAAGGAAATATGATCTTGGCTACCTGTATATCTTCGATTTCTACGACGATATTTGAACTTCAGAATACTAAAATCTTGACGTAAATAAGTTGGTGGTAACATATTTTGGTTTTTGTTTCGTATAATTGTGAATTTTTCATCCAGAAATGATGAATGAGACCAAGCTTCCACTTTTAGGTCACAGGATTCTGCTTTTGGCTTCTTGTCATTCTGATTCAAGTATAATTATCAGTTTAGCCTCTGCGGCGAGATAAAAAAACTAAGATCTTGGCAAATGTACTGTCTAGTGCGATATGTAATTGTGTACGAAATATGCTCGATTTGTGTAGTTTGCGTTTGTTGTAGTCAACATAGTTGCCATTGAGTAAACCCCGATTTGCAATGATTGTCCCTCTGAAAATTGGTGTAAAACATAGAAGTCGAAGTAAGAAGTTAATAGAAAGTATTTACTCTGTACTTTTGTGTTAATTGAACTTCTCTTTTGCAGGTGGTCAAGGACGTTGAGTATGGCTAAAGCACTTTGTGAACTCCAGTTGGAACTACAGCTTCCCTTGTCTAATGAATCTCTTGCGTATGCTGGTAATGAAACTATTTCTGGTTGTCAAACAGTTGAAACCAATCCGTTTGTTCCAAAAACACCTTCAGGGAAAGAGTCGAAGAAAAACCCTGGAGTTCGCAAATGCTCAATTAACTTAGCGAACAGATATGCAGAGGTTAAAGAAACGGAAGACAATGCTAACTTGGAAGAAAGTTGTGTCCAAATTTCAGACCGTTCCCAGGTACCCTGGAATCTTAGTGCATGTTTGGTTAGGCTTAAACGATACTTTTCTGGGAAGCAAAATTTTTTGTTAATAAAAAGTAACTTCTAAGATTATGTTTAGTAAAAAAAAGAAGCATCGAGTTAGTTTTACTTCTTTTTAAACTTAGCCAAAAAGAGGATTTTTTAAGCATCGTGATAGCGTAAAAAATCCTATTGCTATATAGCTGATTGCTGTTGTTTTCCTGCTTCTAAGCCTTTAGGAGGGAAAGGAGTTTCCTCCTGCACTAAGATTGGAAATTTCCCGAGCCCAAGAGAACTGGCTTCCCTTGATGAGAAGCTTTTAGCAAAACGGTGCAATCTAGGCTATAGAGCAGGTCGTATATTGAAGCTTGCTCGAGAAATAGTTAAGGGTAGTATTCGACTAAGAGAACTTGAAGATGTCCGTGGTACACTAAGCTTGTCTGAGTATGATAAGTTGGCGGAGAAGCTGAAAGTTATAGATGGATTTGGACCGTTTACTTGCGCTAATGTACTGATGTGCATGGGATTTTACCATGTCATTCCAACTGATTCAGAAACTATTAGGCATCTAGAACAGGTCTATTTCTTTTCTACGAAAATAGCCTTTTACCATCTAGTTCATTCATTCCCATCTTCCCAGCGTTATGCTTTAAGCCCTCTGTATATAATCAGGTTCATGCCAAAAGCTCAACAATTCGGGCAGTTCAAAGAGATGTTGAAGTGATTTATGGGAAATACGCACCATTTCAGTTTCTAGCTTATTGGTAAGTTGTTATAGATAACAATTTCTCTGTTTCAAGCCTTTTCTTCTACAGTTTGGACTCGGGTTTAAGTATTCTAGCCGGGCTTTCTTTTGAACAGGTCAGAAGTGTGGCAGTTCTATGAGGAATGGTTTGGAAAGCTAAGTGAGATGCCCCCTCCTGGTTATAAACTTATTACTGCTGCTAATATGAGGCCAAAAAGAAATGGAGAAAATAAGAGGATTAAGTTATCGTTGGACAATATTTAATAATAAAAACAAAGTGTAGTATGATTTATGCTCTTTGTATCAGTGCATACCTACTATTTATATGATGTAAACAAGATTTGGTGTTATAATTGTTCTTTTTCTCTTATTAAAAGTTATCTTTCGTGTTTGAAAATGTTGTCGAGGGTATATTTATTCTCTCCAAGTGTTGGTATGATCCACCAATTCCTCCCTTTTATATGTCAAATCATGCTACAGTGACATAATTCTAGACACAACGGTTGACATAATGCCACATGTCACTTCATCATTGGATTGTTTTAAATACAGCCAGCTTTTTCATCCAATCACTTCATGCCAACATTCATTATGTCCTGTCATTCACCTCCTGACAAAGTGGCATAACTCATATTTGTAAATGCAGATTCTAAGATAAAGCTGTCCAATTGCTGGACATCTGCTATCTTAGAATGAATTAATTAATCAAACCATGCTAGCTGCTGAAGATAAAGAACGTGGTAAATGTTTTTACGCTAATGTTTTACCTCAGGCTCTAGCCTCTGGTGGTGTATCAGGCTGCTTTCCTGGCATAGCATCTTGAAAAGCAGGGAGTTCTTTGTACGCCTCGTTAATCCTCGACAGGATAGGAAACTCATTCTACCCACATATCGAGGTTAAACTTATCGATGGAAAATTATCCCATACAAATACAGGTGTAGATAAATGCACCTACATTTAGGAATTAAATGCAATGAGGCATGGTAAAACAGGTCTACGGTGCAGTCCTTGAGAAAAGAAAGATGTGTACTGATTTAGTAGTTGTTAAAAATCCACAATAAATACGATGCAGATGAAAAGACTGAAAGCCTAAATAGGGTAAACTCACTGATGTATTCTTTTTCTCTTCTTAAAGTTATCTTTCGTGTTTGAAAATGTTGTCGAGGGTATATTTATTTGTTGGTATGATCCTCCAATTTCCTCCCTTATATATATCGAATCATTCTATAGTGACATAATTCTTCACACAATTGTTGATATAATGTCACATGACACTTTATCATTGGACTTTTTTGAACACAATCAATTTTTTCATTCAATCATATCATGCCAACATTCATTATATTTTGTCATCAACCTCCAGGCAAAGTGGCATAACCCATATCTGTAAATGCTGATTCTAAGATAAAGCTGTTCAATTGCTGGACATCTGCTAGCTTCATTCTCATTTTTAGAGGATTGAAGGCTTTTATTTCTCATTGAAATTAGAGCAAGTTTAACCGTAAGAAATGAGATAATCAGGCTAGGACCTGTTTATATCTCTTGAAAATGAAAAATCAGGTGGAAACTAATTATAAAGATTTT
Organism: Fraxinus americana; assembly: GCA_035079005.1. Classification (NCBI taxonomy): domain Eukaryota; kingdom Viridiplantae; phylum Streptophyta; class Magnoliopsida; order Lamiales; family Oleaceae; genus Fraxinus; species Fraxinus americana. The sequence goes on from CM068714.1 coordinate 29,618,016, forward strand.
ACATGGTTTGCCCTTTTTGTTTTTTTTTAATATTTTAAATAAAAACAATAGGAAAATAATGTAGTTCTCTCTCATATATTTTCATTTGCTAAATCTCCATTGATAATCTGTCTACCATTTTCGTTTCATTAGGGTTTTGCTTCCTCCTTGCAACAACTATTTTTCCTATCACAAATTTTCCAAAATAAAGTAGCATCCATCAGTGGTCATCACTTTCTTAAGTCGAACATGGACTGGCTCCTACCCATAACTGGTCTGCTTCAGGCCACCCTGGCTGGTCTAGTCCAATCGATACCACTATTTTTTCCTCCCCAGAAAATGTTCAATATACTAGGCCAAAAAATCGAGCGTTCTTACCGTACTTTCATTGTTTTGAGTTGTTAAATAGTAACAGTTCTAACCATGTATTGCCACTTTACATCGACAATATGGTTAAATCTTCCATTCGCTTGGCAAATTGTATCTCATTATTAGCTTTCACCTCCACGATATAAGCCAGTTGACTGCCTTACAAAGGACTAGACGTTGCACTAATGTGAAGGAAAAAAAAAGGGTAAAAGTACAATAGCATACAACTTTTCATTCTGAAACCACTGATGTATACAGGATAATGCATCTTAAAGATGCTTATTCATGAAACTAAACAGTAATATCTTCTATATAAAAAAGTGCTTATGAAACGGAAATTAATGTTTTAACGGTAAATCTAACGTAATTGGTTGTTTTAACGGTAAATCTTTTTTTACCGTTAGTTTTATTGTTTCCATTAAATAGCAATTAAGCCACCGTTTGTGGCAATTGATGTTGTGTCTGTTGGAATTCCATTATCTAATAATAAATGAATAAGAAATGCAAAAAGCTTTGTATTACTACATTTTAGTCACTACGAAAAAATTAAACCAAAAAAATAAAATGGACGTGGAAATTATCAATTTAAAAATACTAATAATTTATTTGGTAAGGTACATTGAACTTAATGAAGAAAAAATATTTATTTATTTAGTTTTGTATTGTAATGTTATCTATTATTTTATTATGTACAAAAGGTTCATGATTAAATGCAAAATTTGATATAATATAATAGTCCGAAACACACACTTATACATTTTTTTTGTCTTTACACTAACATTCATTTTAAAAATTGATTATGATTTAATGTAGAAAGCAAAATTCTGGATATAGGCGAAGATAAATGTGATTGAGTTTGCCCAAATATTTTATTACATGTCATGCGTTGACTGTAATAAAGGAACTGTATGTAAATACAATGAAAGTTTCGTTTGTATATATTGCAAAAGCCAAGGAGCCGGCAAACCATGATATGTATCTTATAATTTTAATTTAAAATTGATGTCTGATTTAATTTAGAATTTAACACTATTCAAATTAAAATTAATATATTCAACGCATTTAAAGTGCTAGGGGATATGTTGAACTGGACAATAATACTGAAAAATTAGCTGTTACTATGTTTGGTGAAATAACATAACAGACACTTGATTGTTCAACAGTTGAATTGATGAGACATACTAGAAAAGTAATTCTTAAATTTTTCTTCAAAACTTGATTTTTATTATAATGAGTTATTTAAAAAATAATTGGATTTTTTATTAATTACGTAAACCTATTCAAAATTTATTTTGTAGGAAAATCGACCGTATGTTAAAAGCGTTGCAGAGAAATTACCAAAAGAAATTTGGAAGATTCAAGTTTATGTAGATCTAGAGAAACTAAAGGAGAAAAAATATAGACAGTTTAATATCCTCTCTATTAAAGCAGTGTAAGATGAAGAAAATGCTGAATCGTTATCTTTGAGTCAAAATTATCTCAAACAACTTTCATAAAACTATGAGCGATATTTATTTATAGGACCATACTATAGATTCTATTAATGCTCTTTTTTTAATATATCAAAATGTGTAATTATTTATCAATTACATAAACATTACATCATTAGTGATTTAATTAACTAAAAAAATTACATTTTTATTAATAAAATTTAATTCTTAATCAAAAAAATTATATATAAACTAAGCAACGTGCAAAATTATATATAAACTAAGCAACGTGCATTACACGTTGCTTAAACCTAGTATTTTACATAAAGCATCTTGCAGCAATTAAAAAATACTCCAGTAGCACCATAAGTGCATGTGAATTACTAATGAACAAGATATTATAGCTTATTTCTTTCCTTAATGCTTCTGGTCACTCTTTCTGCTCTGCCAGCTTAATGAAATTGTGCTCCATCATAGAATCCTGACACAACTAAGTGCTGGTATTGAACAGCCCAAATGTTTCTTACAAAACAACATAACAAGAATCAGAAGAGCAAGTCATTCAAATTTTTAAGAACAATAAAAGTAATGCTAACTGATAAGCTATTATAATCAAGAAGACAACATCAAATGAGTAAAATGATGGGATCTGTTACACTATAATTGAATATCTTAGAATAAATAAATGTTTTTACGCTAATGTTTTACCTCAGGCTCTAGCCTCTGGTGGTGTATCAGGCTGCTTTCCTGGCATAGCATCTTGAAAAGCAGGGAGTTCTTTGTACGCCTCGTTTATCCTCGTCAGGACAGGAAATTCATTCTGCCCACATATTGAGGTTAAACTTTTCAATGGAAAATTATCCTATACAAATACAGATGTGCAGATAAACGCACCTACATTTAGGAGTTAAATGCAATGAAGCAAGGTAAAACAGGACTACCGAAGGGAGGAAAGATGTATACTGATGTTGCAGTTGTTAAAAATCCACAATAAATACGATGCAGATGAAAAGACTGAAAGCCGAAATAGGATAAATTCACTCTCCCCCAACAGGAAAGATGATTGGATTTCATTGCTGTTGCTTTAGGATATAACTCTTTGAACATGAAACAATGCTGCATGAACCTGGTGACCATTCAATTTGATGAACTTGAAAGAAAAGCAGATGAATAGCATACAACTGATCAAAATTTCTTCAAGAAAATGGAAATTTTAAAGTGTTTCAATTGCATTACTTCAAGAAGTATAAAGTTCCTTATATATGATAGGATTTCGGTGAAGGGCATACCATGTCAACATTGAATCTTCTGACTGCAGCATCAATCTGGGGTGCCAGAAACAAATCAGCCTGCAAGTTTATAGCCGATGAACAAAAAACTTAAAAATACTCTAGATATATGTATAAATCCAATGTATGCAAGATGATACTGCAATTATATCAAAATTAGATTATATATAAGTAGTCAAATTAGACTAATTTACATTTGCTCATGGCCGAATATTTTAGGATGTTTGAGGATAAAATACAGTGAAATTTTTATTGAGGACTCCACTGTAATTCAATTAAAAACTTGGATTCATCCTAAGTAGTTGGTACAAATTTGGACCTGGCCAGACCATTAACCTTATAAGTTTCAATTTGTAATTCAAGGATGAAAACATGCACCAGTAATAAGCAGAATATATGCGAGGAAAGAAATGAACCAGGAAAACTTCATTCCCAGTGGCATATCTTCCAGCATAATTTTCTAATAGCTTCTCCAGAGCTGCAGATTCAATTGGAATAAGAAAAGTGGACTGCATTTTGAGAAACAAAAATAGGACTGTAGCAGCACAAATCAAATAGTTACTAGAATATTCAGATGATAACCATATTTAGCATAAACAGTGATAAACTACCTATTTCTAAAGTAGGTGGCACAAGCACAACTTACAATTCAATTGATATTAGATTCACCAGTGATTTTTCAACTCAAACACTTATTTCCCTGTCAGACTAAGCAAACTGCTTCTCTTTTTCTTTTACCCCTTTGTGACTCGGATGATGGAAGGCCAAATAACAGTCACAAATCACTTATAAAAAGATAATGACTTCTTCCAAACTTGAGTGAAGAATAATTACTTTGTCATGCTGGCAGAACATGTAGTCAGTCAATTCTACAAGTATGACTTGTCCAAGTTACATGTGCTAATCAACTTGATCATTAATTCCATGAGTAAACATAACATTTCAAAAATAGCAAAAAATTTTAACAATTAAAGAACGCAGAGTCAAAGGAGTAATGGTGGTTTTGATTGACCAAATAGAAGTATCTACTTCAACTGAAATGCCCTTAGCGATTCCATCAGAGTTTGGTGATTCATAGAAGAAATCCTTGACACAAGTGGCCAGTCTACCTCATTCGCAGGAAAAGACATCAATATTAAGAGCCAGCCAGCTACTAAAACTGATGGAAAGTAAAAGAAGAAAACCCAAGACAACGATATTCAAAACGCATTATTTGACACAGAAACTACTTTCAGAAAAAGTATTGGAAAATAGGTTGCATATCCACATAAGATGTCATTGAATACCCATGTGTCTAGAACACATAAAAAAGACCTTCACTGAAATTAAAAATTATACAATTTTAGTTACTGTCAAAAGCCTTAAACTACCATATATATCTAATTAATGGTTCATTACAATAAATTTTGGCAATTGATTATTTATCATGTCATTCCGAATGTACAACTCACATATTGTTATCCATTTATTATAAATCAGACAATACCTATCATATTGCATCAGTTACTATTAGAATTTTGTTTTGAAGTAAAGGAAAAGAGAATATATTATATTATTCAACAATGCAATCAAGTTGTTAACCGTTGTGAGTCTGTAATCAAGTTAATTGTATTTCTATATGCAATGTGGCATAGTCACTTCTACTAAAAATGGTTTCTCCTCATGAGATTTCTTTTCTTTCTTCACAGAAAGGGCATAAAGGTCAATGCTCACCTGCAAAGCCTTTTCGTATATGAGCTTGAGCCCAAGGAATTTTCTCGTCAGGGCCAAGTGTTTCATTAATATATCTCTGAACATTAAAAAATCAATTAAATATTCAATACATGATGATGAAAACATATCAAGCTCACAAGTAAATTGGAAATTTTACAGTGAGGAAAATGAAATTGGCGTCAAAAGGGAAATTTTACACTAATGAGGACAGGTAAATTCTGGAGAGGTTGTATGCTTGCAGAAACCAAATTTGCAGCCTGAAATGAGTAAAACATGAAGAAGCAAAGCTAGTAAAAAAATACCTAAGAAAAGATAAATAATTGCGTAAGATTTATTTAGATGTCGCAATTATCAGGAGGTAAATTCTTCAAGTCATTACTTTATTCAATGTCCTCAAGCACATTCTCCACCACATAAAGAACAAATCTATTAAAACTACCAAAATTAATTATTGTTAGTGTACTTTTAGTAGTATATATCAAGATTTTCCCTTTCTTTCCTCCCATCCCTTCATTCCCCTTATCCAGTACGATAATATTTATTATGTGCATATAGTTATAAAGTTCACCACAAGCTTATACTATGTGTGCTCTTTAATAGTGGATACCAAAGTAGATTGATCCTCGCATCTTCTTTAGGGGCATGTCCTAGGGAAACTTTGCTTTTATAATTCCAACCAAAAGAGAAAATAAACGTTGCTATGAACATTTTTGCATTAACTATGATAACCTGATCCTAACCTTTTAGCGTTAGTGAATAATTAGCGCATTAGTTTGTAGACATGATACTAAATAGATCAAATTGCTCCTAAGATAACTGAGGAAGAGTCATAAGTTCTTTGACTTTTATCTTGTAGTAATCAACCTTTGCTAGGTAATGCCAGAAGTGAGGAAGATATTTCGATCCAAAGAGCTCATTGGAAAACGAAAATAGTTATTGATAGCACAAGTGTAATACTTTCAACCAAATAACAAAATTCCCAAATAGAGATATTTAACCAGCAATTGTTCACCTGGTAATTGAGAGCCCTTTTCTGAAGATCTTTTGGCAACAATGGATGCTGAGGATACTTCTCTTCTAGATACTACAAAATTGTGGTCTCCAGTCAACAACATCTTTTGATAGTAAGGTGGAATTATACCAAATTCACGATTAATCAATTCTATATTGCTATAATTAATGAAGAAATTCACCAGTAATATAGCAAAAGAGTCTGCAACTACAAAGTCACCATCCCCAAGTACTGGCACGTATCCAAGTGGATTAAGCTTCAAAAACTCTGCAATCCCGACAAATAGAAAAGTGTAACTAAAAATTCATATGATAATAATCAACTGAAGCTACATATAACTCAGCAATACAGGTTACAAGTTTATGTCAACATTTATACATAATTGGGGGGAAAAAAAAAGACGGTGAAAGGGGAAAGAGTCAAACCTGGAGATTTCTGTTCTCCTTTGAGAAAGTTAATTGCAATATACTCATAATCTAACCCTGTTTATTCATTTCAAGGTTGCATTTGTTTCATTCATTATTAAAAAATAAAAAATACATAAAAGAGAAGAAATTAAGCAAAAACAAATCAAGAATTCAAATTAATGAAGAAAAAATCAAGACCTTTTAATTTGAGAGCAATTCGAACTCGGCAAGAACAAGAGCTCTGCCAGTGCGAATAGAGCTTCAGCTTTTTTGAATCCTCACCTGTGCCACTTGCCTAAATATAATTACAAAATGAAAAATTCCATGTTGATATTAAATTCAAAAATCTACCATAATTACAAGATGTAAAATTTCATTAACACAAAAATTAAAGTTGAAATTAAATTCGAAAAATTTACCATGACTGGAGAAAGAGCGATTGCAATTCTGGGGTGCCGGGGAGCACATGCTACATGTACAGGAATTCTGCCAGAACACACACAGCAGGCGGGAGTGGGTGGGTGTAGCGGTGGCAACGAGCCGAGCCGAGCCGAGCCCGAGCCGGGGAAAAAAAGCTCGGGCCGAGCTTTTTTCGGCCCGAGCCGAGCCGAGCCGGGCCCGGCCAAAAAAAATGAGGCTCGGCCCGAGCTTTCGGCCCGAGCCTTAGCGGGCCGAGCCGAGCCCGGGCCGAGCCGGCTCGGGTTTTTTTTTTCTTTCTTTTTTTTTTTTTTTGTAAAAATTCATTACATGGATATTTGCTTATTCAAATGGACAGTGAACGTTGCAATTTGCATTATTTCCACCTTTAGACAATGACCTTTACATAAGAAAGTTATAAACAAAAATCTAATTGGAACGATTCTTTGAAGTTTGAACATAATATATAATGAAGTTTTAAAAATCTACATTTTAAAAAAATCTACTTTTTTGGTGGCACCTTATAGCCTAATATCGGAAAACATGTTAGATTTATAAATGACTAAATGAGTGACTATCCATTATAACAAAGTGATAAATCTTTTTTAATAACCGATTTGAAATTTCTTACAAATTTTAGTGGCCATTGCGGCATTGCCCATTAGTGAAATTAGCTCAATTTTTAAATGTAATCAAATAATATAGATCACTAATAATTTCACTTAATAATTAATATAGAAGAATAAACGTGTGTAAATGGAAAAAAATTCTTACTTTAAATATTTAGGCACTTAGATTAATGAAATAGTAATAATGCAATAAATATTAAACAAACAAATATCACACATTTTCCAAAATAATCTAGTTGATAAATTATGAGATAAAATTGTAGCTTATAATTAGTTTCATGATGAGAAGAATAAGTTGATTAAGTAAATTGTGATCATTTGTCTTAATTTAAGTCATTCATCCCCAATAATTTATGGTGTAAAATAGAAAGTGTTGGGCAAGTTTTTTTTTTTTTTTTTTTTTTTTTTTATGGGCCGCCCCGCGCCCCCCCCGGGCCGCCCCGGCTCGGGCCGACTCCTCAACATGAGGCTCGGCCCGAGCCTTGGCTCGGTTCCATCGAGCCCGAGCCGGGCCCGGCTCGGGCTTTTTCCGAGCCGAGCCCGAGCCGTTCGAGCCGCCGAGCTTTTTTGCCATCCCTAGGTGGGTGTGTGATGGATATTATTTTGGGGAATTAGTTCTGTTTGGCCAACCCTCAATATGTTTTTGTCCAAAAGAATTTTGATCAGATTCTTCAAAAGAAAAGGAAATTTAGGATGTATTTGACACCCATTTTTGGAGAAAAAATAAATTCTTGAATAATGATTGACGGAAGAATGTGTGGTTAAAAAGTAATAAGAATTTTTGGGTTTATGTGTAATATTATTTTATCGATAGAATGTGTGGTTGAAATGAAAAAAGAAAAAAAAATGAGAGGAGAAAGAAGAAAATGAGTGTCAAACGAGGGCTTAATTATTTAAAAATATTAAAATACAACTTTACCCTTCTTTTGTAAATGAAATTTTAAAGAAATTTTTGAAGGTTCAAGGTTTTGAACCTTCAAACTCTATGGAAAAAGATGCTCCCCACACCACTAGGATATTAAACAATATTGTTTATTTATTGCAATAACCTATATATAAATTTTGACAGATTATATTCAAATTTACAAGGTTTAAGGATTTGAACCTTCAACCTTTATAAAAAAGTTTATTAAAATGTTTTCCTCACCACTAGAACATTGAACAATATTTTTTATTTCATTGCAATAACCTATATATATCTTTAAAAATTATAGTCAAATTTTCAATATTCAAGCATTTGAACCTTCAACCTTTAAAAAAAATGATACTTTCCTCACCACAAAGACATTGAACAATATTGTTTATTTTAATGCAATAACATATATATAATCTTATAGTTCTGAATATCTTGAAAAATTATAGTTAAATATTTCACTTTATTTTATATACGTATTATGTATTGAAAGATTAATTTTAATAAAGATGAATTGAATGTCTACAAAATTTATGATTTCGAAATATATAAATAATTAATGACAATTAACTTAAAATCATTAATTTTATTTCAAATAATTGTTTTTATATTTTTAAGTAATCATCCACCGGTCCAACCATTAAATTTTTTATTTTTTTTCCCTTCATCCCCCACGTAAATTTTTTACGGCGTGTAAGATATACTTTTTATATACCTTAAAAAATATGATTGTCGTTTTATATACCTAAAACGATATATATGTCATTTTAATTAAGAATAAAATTGAAATGATATCAATGTCGCCAAAATTGTACGGAAACGATAATGACATCGTTATGTGTCAAATTCATGAAATAACATAACAACTTTCATATCGTTTTAGTACAAATTTGAGGAGTTCGAAATTGTTCCAATTCAAATCATAATTACAACGACATAGATATTGTTTCTTTTAATAGAAAACGATAATTATATCATACTGGCTAAAACAACGATTCGACTGTCGATTTTACGCATAACGACATCCATGTCGTTCTCTGTAAACTGAAACGACATAGATGTCGTTTTAGCGTAAGTTTCAACCGAAACGAGTTCGACCTCGCTAAATTTGTACTGAAACGACATGTGTGTCGTTATGTTATTAAGTGGGTTTGGTACATAACAATATCATTATCGTTTTATTACAAATTCGACGATATTGATATCGTTTTAGGACAAATTATAACTAAAACGACATATATCTCATTTCAGTTTGTATATAACGATATTTATATCGTTTCTGTCAAAAATGACAATTCGACCGGCCACGACCACCCGACATGCATCTGACATATATAGGACGATCGAAATAGATCATCGAGTGGGCTCATGTCACTCGAATGATTTAGAAAGAACGAACGAAGATAGTTTCTTTTTATCGGAATAATTCGAAGGTTGTATATAGTCATACGAACACAAATATTCTCATAATTTCTTTCGATTGAGATCGAACCAGCTTGATGACCTATTTCGATCGCTCTACATATGTCGGATGCTTGTCGAGTGATCGTAGACGGTCGATTTATCATTTTTAACAGAAACAATATAATTATCGTTTTATATAAACTAAAATGATATATATGTCGTTTTAGTTATGATTTAAACTGAAATGATATCAACATCGTCAAAATTGTACTGAAACGATATGAACATCGTTATGCATCAAATCCACAAAATAACATAACGACGTCCATATCGTTTCAGTACAAATTTGACAAGTTTGAAACCGTTACAGTTCAAATAATAACTACAACGACATAGATATCGTTTCTTTTTATTCAAAACGATAATTATATCGTTTTGGCTAAAAATAACGATTCGATCGTCCCAACCACCCAGCATGCCTTCAACATACGTAGAACGATCGAAAATGTCATCAAGTGGGTAGATGTCACTCGAATGATTTAGAAAGAACGAACGAAGATACTTTCTTTCTATCGGAATAGTTCGAAGGTTGTATATAGTCATGAGAACACAAATATTCCCATAATTTCTTTTGACTAAGATCGAACCCGTTTGATGACCTATTTTGATATTCCTACATATGTCGGATGCTTGTCGAGTGATCGTGGACGGTCAAATCATCATTTTTAACAGAAACGATATAATTATCGTTTTATATAAACTAAAACGATATATATGTCATTTTAATTATGATTTAAACCGAAACGATATCAATGTCGTCAAAATTGTACTGAAACGATAAGGACATCGTTATGCATCAAATCCATAAAATAACATAACGACGTCCATATCGTTTCAGTACAAAGACGAGTTTGAAATCGTTTCAGTTCAAATAATAACTACAACGTCATAGATATCGTTTCTTTTCATGCAAAACGATAATTATATCATTTTGGCTAAAAATAACGATTCGATCGTCAACAATCACCCATCATGCCTTCAACATACGTAGGATGATCGAAAAGGTCATCAAGTGGGTTGATGTCACTCGAATGATTTAGAAAGAACGAACGAAGATACTTTTTTTCTATTGGAATAGTTCGAAGGTTGTATATAGTTATGAAATGATATTGAAGTCGTTTTTTTTATTACAGTAACGATGTCTATATCGTTACGAAAATCAGCATGTATTTCATTTTGAAACGATATCCAAGTCGTTTTGTTATTACGGGAACGATTTCAATATCGTTACGAAGATCAGTGAAGCAGTGTATATTTTATATTGAAACGATATTGAAGTCGTTTTTTATTACAGTAACGATGTCTATATTGTTACGAAAATTAGCGTGTATTTCATACTGAAACGATATCCAAATCGTGTTTTTGTTACGTGAACGATTTCAATTGCGTTATGAAGATTAGTGAAGCAGTGTATATTTCATACTGAAATGATATTCAAGTCGTTTTTTGTTATAAGAACGAGGTCAATATCGTTATTATGTCTTTTTACACACAAAGATATTTTAGTAATTTACAAATTGTATTTTCCTTTTCTTTGTATTTTGAGGCCATCTAACTAAAAAAGATAGTTCATGGGCTTTTTAATTAAAAAGTTGCTTTGACTTGCCTTTTTAAATGAAGTCCCCTATTGTTTTGGAAGAATGTAGTTTGGAATAGTAGATTGATGGAGAATGTGTGGTTGAAAAAGAAGGAAAAGTTATTGATGTGATGAAAAATATTATTTTATTGAAAAATATGTGGTTAAAAATGAGTAGAAGAATGAGAATGAAAATTTTAATGTGTGTCAAACAGGGGCTTAATTCACATGGCGCCGATCCATGTGAGTGAAATTTGAATTCATGTGTGAATTCCTCCTTTTTTTTTTAATACTTACAACTTTTTCTCTTATGGTCCGTTTTATTGCAATTGTGAAAAATAAATGGAAAGAAAATGAATTTCACAGAAAATAATTGTATAGAACTTATTTTTCAGAGAAAATCATTTTTTCATCAAAATTTATTGTTCTTTTAGCTTTGTTTTATATGGAAATTGTCCATTAAAATGATTTTTTTTTTTACGATTGATTATAAAATTTGTTCCAATTGCCTACAAAAAAAAAAAAAAAAAACTGAAATTCCATTTTATTACCAAAATGGTGGAAAAACTAATTCCACAATTTCCATGAAAATGTGCACGTGTGGAGTAAAGTAAGAGTAAAATTTCTATAGCAAAAAATGATTATCAAACAAGCCAAAACATGGAAATTTTCATTTTCCATGGAAAACCATGGTTATCAAATATAGCCTTATTTATTTGATCGACATCAGCTTGTACGTGGTTTCAACCTGCAATAGCTGATTGGCTGTTATTTATTTACTTAAAAGCATGTTTGAGTACATTCTTTGATGGATGATGCTATATGTACCGAATTTTTTTACCGAATCTTTTACCCACTACTCACAAATGGGTGGGGACCACATTGTCGAAACTTTTAAATACACACGGACCCCGCGCATTATGTGAGAGGGGGTCATTATGTACAAACCATTAGGTACAAATGGATTAACCTTTCTTTGAAATAATGCCTTTGGGAATGAGATATGCTATTTGTACAGAAAATGTACTGTCAGAATTAAGTTGGACAACAGTAAAAAAAGAAAAAAGAAAAAGAAAGACCATAAATCTGTATTAACTCTGGCAGAAATGCAGTACAAGAAGAAAACTTCTTTTGAAATAGTATTTTGCAATGTTTTGAAAATCGATCCGCTCATTGACCCGGAAAAGGTGAAAGGTCAAAAAGTTCAACCGGTATCGAACTGGATGCAATAAATACATACACAAATAATGAAATACTATGAAAACATTAGTTTTTTAATTTTCATATCCTACAATCAATCTCGATACTTCAAAAATTAAAAATCAATATGTTAAAATAGTTTACTTTGTTAAATTAAAATAGTTTAAACTTATAGAAAATAATATCTAACATTAATATATTAATAATCAAGTGCAATTTGAGTTAAAATTGAAAATCAAATAAATGAAATGATGAAGTTGAACATTAGAATTTAATTAATTGAGATTCAAAATCAAATTAGTCCATTAGACATACGTTTGGAAAATAACTTTGATGGGCATTTTAACATTTTTTTGTTATGTCACTATCCCACATTGAAAGTTCATGAAACCATTAGAGAGAAGAGCGTCTATAAAAGATATTATCTCACATTGGAAGTTTATGAAACAATTTGAGAGAAGTGCATCTATAAAATGAGCATGACATCCAATATTTTTTTGTGGGCTTTAGAATTATGAAGCTCATCCATGAAGTTAAAATTTTTTAAACTAAAAAAAAAGGGGGAAAAATGTTCAAAATTGTGAGTGGTTCACCGGTTTACGGATGAATCGTCTAGTTCAGTGGATTTTGAGTATTTTTGTCATAATCAGTTAATGGGACATGATTTGGCCCGATTTTGGGTCCGATTCCCAGTTTTACCGGTCGAACCGGCCGGGTTGGGCCGGTTTTGACAACATTGGTATTTTGCTATTCTTTGGTCTACACTAAATTAAAATTCACTGTTCTCTCTTCTTACTAATCACACATTTTTCAATAAAATAATATTATATGTAAACCCAAAATATTTTTTTTTCAACCACACATTTTTCAAAAAATTAATATTTTCAATAAAATGTGAAATAACAGAGCTCAAACAGGGGTTTTAATAGAATATGAGTGATTAAAAAATTAAGAAAATTTTTATGGTTGCGTGTAATATTATTTTATTTAAAAATATAATTGAAAATAAAAGAGAAACAAATATATCTTGAAAATAATGAAAATCAAACAAGGGTTAAAGTAGTTCTACATTTCGACGTTCATATTTAATTTTTAGGTAATTATATTCACACTATGATTTTTATTTCATGCACTACATTTTAATTATATTTAAGGTTCTCATCTTTACTCATTATATTATTTATATCCTTATCCTTGAGCTTTCTGTTAGTTAACGCGTTTTGTTTTTAATAACAGTTTATATTCAAAAAAGTTCATTGAAATAATGTATAAATAATTATTTTTCAAAATTAAATAAATAAAAAATTACGAAAAAAATATATTTTTTCCCTCATTTCAAAGAATGTAAACAAAATATTTTGATACAAATCATCATCGAGGACCAGATATATTAATTAATGGAATTTTGAAGATAAGAATTCGATAAAAAAATTAAGAAAAAATAATTGCTACAACAAGCAAAGATTGATGAGTTCAACTACAATTAAAATGTGGTGTAACAAATAAAAACTATGGATGCTATTATAACCACTCTTAATTCTGGGTTATTAATGCAAAATCCCTGACTTTCGTTCCTATTGTGAAATACTTCTATCCTTTTAAATTGACAAAAAAACCTTTCTATACGACTATTGAGGTGCGAAAGTGGTGTCACTGAATCTACTTAAAGAAGTCCAAAATGAAAAATTTTGAAATTAGGTAATTGGCGCAAAATCCCTCTAACTTTTGCCTCTATTGTTGAATATCTCATATCTTTTCAGATTGGCCAAAAACCTTTTTAGACGAACTTTTAAGTGTGGAATAAAATATTTTCTTTTATTTTCTAATAAGGTCTTGAGAAATAACGAACATATCCCCTCCTTAAATTAAAAAAAATAAAAAGAACAAAAAAAATAAAGAATTAATTGCAACAGTAATCCCACAAATTTCAAAAAAAAGTATATATGAGTTCTGTTGGAACCTATTGTGGAGATCTCTTATCATACTAGTTAGCTTAGCTTATCAAATAAGTAGTATAGTTGCATCATTAAATAAGCCTATCAGATTCTATTGTAAATATCAGATAAGGAGACAAACCTATTGGCCACCACCTGCTCGTGAGCTAGTGCACATGGTTAGGTATAGAATGATTCCTTTTGTTATAGTTTGTTAGGATAGTCTCTTTACACTTTTACCCCTTTCTTGTTTCTATATATTGTACTGATAAATATGTAAATATGCCAAGTTGAAATTCGACTGATTCAATCAAGCAATCAGTTCTTCATCTTCTTCAATTTCCTTCCTCCTTTCATTTACAAATTGTTACATGGTATCAGAGCTATGACAACCATAGCTGATATGAATTCTGCTACCAATGAAAACGCTACTGCCGTTCAGACTCCTGACCTTTCCGATCACTACAGATTGGAGAACTCAGATAATCCGGGAGCTGTTCTGGTGACAGATCTGTTAACCACAGAGAATTATCCCACCTGGTCGAGGGCACTCCGGCGAGCTCTCAGAGCTAAGAATAAGCTTGGGTTTATCACTGGAGCATGGTCTAAACCTGAACCAGGGAACACTTCTCTTGAGGCTTGGGAAAGATGTAATGACATGGTTGTGTCATGGATCCAAAATGCCATATCTCCATCCCTCAGATCCAGCGTCGCTTTTATGGATGAGGCAAATGAAGTTTGGGCAGAACTCAGGGATCGATTTGCTCAACAAAATGGACCAAGGATATATGAATTAAAAAAGGCATTGGCTGATTTGGAACAAGAAGGGGATCCTGTGAGTATTTACTATGGAAAACTGAAAACTATCTGGGATGAATTATCAGTTTATGATCCAATCCCTGAGTGTAGTTGTGGACAGTTGAGAGTGCTGGTAGATAGAAACCAACGTGACTGTGTGATTAAGTTCTTAATGGGGCTGAATGAGACCTATGATAACACAAGAGCACAGGTGATGATGCTTGATCCTCTACCGCCAGTAAACAAAGTGTTTTCATACATACAACAACAGGAAAGACAAAAGCAAAACACCACTACTGCTGTGCACAATGAGTCCATTGCAATGGCAGCTAGAAGAGGCTATGGAGATAACAGAAATACTGCCTATGGGAGATCGAATTTTACTGGCAAAAAGGACAGAGCATACTGCACCCATTGTAAAATCCCAGGCCACAACCTGGACAAGTGTTTTAAGGTTGGAAACACTGAACCCCCTCTCTGCACACATTGTAATATGATAGGACATACCATGGAAAAATGCTTTAAACTACATGGTTACCCCCCAAATCACAAGCTGTACAAAGGGCAGAGGAGAGATGGGAGTTTTGCAAATCAATCAAGTCTAGTGGAGGAAGACAATGAAAAACCAGTTTCTCTAACTCAAGGGGAATATCAGGAATTTATTGCTTTGCTTCGATCTAAGGATAATCCACAGTCCAATCATTCTGTCAATCATGTGAAGACCATCGACCACTCAAAAACCAACCCACAAACTGACTTATCTGGTAACATTGCTTGTTTATCAGTTGCACCTGCATCACATCAGAATTATACTAACATTCCATGGATCATTGATACTGGAGCAACAGATCATATGATCTGTGATGCCACCTTTTTTGGCTCCACCAAAACAAGGACCACTCTCTCAGTAAAATTACCTACTGGGGAAGTGGTTCCAGCTGCATATTCTGGAAATGTTCAAGTAACTGATTCCATTAATCTGAAAGACGTATTATATGTTCCTAAATTCCATTTCAACCTGCTGTCTGTTAAAAAATTAGTACAACAGATTCATTGCTGCTTGATTTTTATGTCTGATTCTTGTTTTGTACAGGACCTTTTGTCTTGGAGGACGATTGGGAAGGGTGAAGCCTGGAATGGTCTATATCGACTCCTGCCACACAAAGTGCCATCCACAGCTTTAGCAACCAAACTATCTTCCCTCAACCTTAGACAAAATTTTACAGCAGCCTCAATTGTTAAACCTGATGTTCAATCAGACACCTCTATTACTGAATCTAATGTTCGACACAATGTGGCATTACCGGTTAGGACACCTTTCTGATTCTAGAATGAAACTCATTACTGATGATTCTGTCTTTTCTCATTACAAGAATGATAATAAAAATCCTTGCGTTATCTGTCCTTTGGCAAAACATCACAAGAGCCCTTTTCCTACAAGTGCACATAAAACTAAACAGATTTTTGATATGATCCATTGTGACATCTGGGGGCCTTGTTCCACAGCAGCTCATGATGGATCCAAGTATTTCCTTTCGGTGGTTGATGATTTTTCAAGAGCTACATGGGTCTATTTACTCAAACGAAAATCTGATGTGTGTCATTTAGTTAAAACTTTTGTTCAAATGGTGGAAAATCAGTTTCAAACTTCCATTAAAATATTAAGAAGTGATAATGGTCCTGAATTTAGGCTAACAGAATTTTACAATCAAAAAGGAATTATTCATCGCAAAAGTTGTGTGGAAACTCCTCAACAAAATGGCGTCGTTGAGAGGAAACACCAGCATTTGTTAAACGTCGCAAGAGCCTTGAAATATCAATCGGGACTGCCACTACTATTCTGGAATGAATTTATACTTACTGCCACATATTTGATAAATAGGATTCCCACACCATTATTGCAAAATAAATCACCTTTTGAAATTTTGTTTAAAAGTGCACCCACCTATTCTCACCTTAGAATCTTTGGGTGTCTGTGTTTTGCTTCCACCTTGGCACGTGGAAGAAGAAAATTCGATCCCAGGGGCCGCCAGTGTATTTTCTTGGGATATCCCTTTGGGGTAAAAGGATATAAGGTAATGGATCTACAAACAAAGGCCATATTTATCTCTAGGAACGTTGCATTTCATGAGACTTCTTTCCCTTATAAAACCTCTGAAAAACCTGCTAACAACATAGACTTTGTATTTACCAAACCACTTCCTGACAACATCAATTACACTCATGAAGCACTACCTGATGAAGTGTCTGACCTATTATACCAAAATATACCAGATCAGAACTTTACCAATGACCCTGGCCCTGATGATAATGCTCTCCAAACATCACCTAACCTCAGAAAGTCTACAAGAACCAAAAGGGCACCACAATACTTACAGGATTTTCACTGTCATCAGGCTGCTTCAGATTCACAGTCCCAATCTTCCCTCAAGGCAAAACCTCCAGTACTTCCAGGTAAGGCTTTTCCTCTATCTAAAACGATATCTTATCACAAATTGTCACCTCAGTTCAAAGTTTTCTCGACCTCCATTTGCACACATTTTGAGCCTAATACCTATCAACAAGCTGTGAATAACTCTGATTGGTGCAAGGCAATGAATTCAGAGATAGAGGCCCTTGAGTTAAACAAAACCTGGATTCTCACTGACTTACCACCAGGGAAGAAAGCAATTGGATGTAGATGGGTGTATAAGCTGAAATACAATTCAGATGGAAGCATAGAAAGACACAAGGCAAGGCTGGTGGCTAAGGGGTACAACCAAAGGGAAGGGATAGATTACAATGAAACCTTTTCACCTGTTGCAAAACTTGTAACTGTCAGATGTTTGCTGGGAATTGCAGCAGTTAGAAATTGGCATTTAAAGCAATTTGATGTGAGTAATGCCTTCTTACATGGAGTCCTAAACGAGGAAGTTTACATGCAAAAACCCCCAGGTTATATGAAGGGAACCACCAACCAAGTTTGTAAACTGTTAAGAAGCATTTACGGGCTGAAACAAGCCTCAAGACAGTGGTATTCCACATTTTCTGCAGCTCTTATAGAATTTGGGTTTACTCAGTCGAAAGCTGATTACTGGTCTATGTAGATGATATAGTAGTGGCTGGATCCAACTTGGAGCAAATAGGCACAATTCAAACGTTTCTCAGTAGCAAATTCAAAATCAGAGCACTTGGTGACTTGAGGCATTTCTTAGGATTGGAAATTGCTAGGTCAAGCAAAGGAATTATGATTTCTCAACGCAAGTATACCTTAGATTTATTAGCTGATGCGGGAATGCTTGGAGCTAAACCAGTAAAACTGCCTATGGATCAGAACCTAAAGCTGGGAAAAGATACTGGAAAGCCCCTACCTGATGCAACAATTTACAGGAAATTGATTGGTAAATTGATGTACTTATCATTAACTAGACCTGATATATGTTATGCAATTCAGAACCTCAGCCAATACATGGAAATCCCTACTTGCACGCATCTTGCTGCGGTCCACAAAGTGATCAAGTATCTGAAACTTGCTCCAGGACAGGGCATCATGTTTTCATCTTCTTCTTCATTAAATCTTCGAGCCTTCTGCGACTCTGATTGGGCAGCTTGCCCTGATTCTCGAAGATCAGTGACTGGCTACTGTATTTTCCTTGGTGATTCATTAATCTCATGGAAATCAAAGAAACAAACCGTAGTATCTCGATCATCTGCTGAGGCGGAATACAGGTCAATGGCTAACACTTGCTGTGAAATTACATGGCTGAAGTATTTACTTAAAGATCTCCAAGTTCAGCATTCTCAACCTGCAATCTTGCACTGTGACAATCAAGCAGCACTACACATTGCCTCTAATCCAGTTTTCCACGAGAGGACGAAGCATATAGAATTAGATTGCCACTTGATCAGAGATCAAATTGAATCTGGTTGCATTTCTACGTCTTATATTCACACTCAGTCACAGCTCGCGGACATGTTTACTAAGGCATTATCCTCTATCACCTTGAGGGCTCACCTATCCAAGATGGGAATAGAAAACATCTATTCTCCACCTTGAGGGGGGCTGTTGGAACCTATTGTGGAGATCTCTTATCATACTAGTTAGCTTAGCTTATCAAATAAGTAGTATAGTTGGATCACTAAATAAGCCTATCAGATTCTATTGTATATCAGATAAGGAGACAAAGCTATTGGCCACCAGCTGCTCGTGAGGTAGTGCACATGGTTAGGTATAGAATGATTCCTTTTGTTATAGTTTGTTAGGATAGTCTCTTTACACTTTTACCCCTTTCTTGTTTCTATATATTGTACTGATAAAGATGTAAATATGCTAAGTTGAAATTCGACTGATTCAATCAAGCAATCAGTTCTTCATCTTCTTCAATTTCTTTCCTCCTTTCATTTACAAATTGTTACAAGTTCCAAATAACTAAATTAAAAAAATTAAAATTACAGATAAAAACATCTATCTTTCCTACCACATTTTCCTCCTAACCCCACTTCCACCCGACCGAGGCTTTGGTTAAACAAATTGGGTTCCTCATAGTATCACAAGCAGGGCTATATGAAAAGTAGTTACATATTTTGCTAAAGCATTAGCTATGAGAGTTTGCAAATTATATCCCACGAATATTCCACAGGATACAACCTTCACTGACCTCTTTCAACCCCTACAAGACCTGCTTGTATCTGAAACAAATGTACTATGAAGATATGCAACTGTGTACGAACAGAATGTGTCAAAAAATAAAAATTGTATTATTATGGTCTTGTAAATATTACAATGCAGAAGACTCTATTTATATGATTACAAATAACTATAAAAGGAAATAAACATAAAATGAAAGATTACACAATCAACTACTAAGAAAAGTAATCATACACTAAAAAAACAATATTATAATGGAAAATATTCCATATTATATTTCTATATTTAACACCCTCCCCTCAAACTCAATATGGGTTAGAATATTGAGCTTGAATAAATCGATCCAATCAAATCTTCCAAATTGAAGAACTCCAAGCACTTGAGGTCTTTGTCATTGTTGATGGAGATAGGTGATTTCTTGTTCGCTGGAAGAAAATATTTGATGGACACATTTTTATTTTTTGTTTTTTTTTTTAACATAAGAAAAACCCGAATTTTTCAAGGGGAAAGGGAAGAGCCGATAAAGTTTAAGGTACCCACACTTCAAAGCTTTTTTTTTTTTTGTTAACATAAAAAAAACCTCGAGTTTGTTTAAGAGGTAGGGGGAGTGCCGGTAAAGTTCAAGGTATCGACCCTCCAAAGTTTAACATAAAAAAACATCTAGTTTGTTTAAGAGGTGGGGGAGTGCAGGTAAAATTCAATGTACCGACCCTCCAAAGTTTAACATAAGAAAACCCCTGATTTTGTCAAGGGGTAAGAGAAGAGCCGGTAAAATTCAAGGTGCCGACCCTTCAAATAAAACATAATTAAATTCCTAAGAAAAATATTTTTTTTTTTTTTGTAATTGATGTTTCTAAAAACATGATAGAAATATTGAAAATTTAGGAAATATGACCACTCATTATTTGAGAGCTTCTTTGCCGAGAACTTTGAGAAAGAATTGCAAAGTGACGGCCCTACATTGTTGAAGTAGCTGCAGAAAACATCTGAGACATCTCTTTCAAGTTACTACTATTGTGCTTTTGAAATTTATGTGTTGCAAGTTTAACCCAATACCAAGTTAAACCTGCTCTGATACCATGTCAAAAAATATAAATTGTATTATTATGGTCCTGTAAATATTACAATGTAGAAGACCCTATTTATTGGATTACGAATAACTATAAAATGAAATAAACATAAAAGGAAATATTACACAATCAACTACTAAGGAAAGTAATCATACACTAAAAAAACAATATTATAATGGAAAATATTCCATGTTATATTTCAATATTTAACACCCTCCCCTCAAACTCAATATGGGGTAGAATATTGAGTTTGAATAAATCGATCCAATCAAATCTTCCAAATTGAAGAACTCCAAGCACTTGAGGTCTTTGTCATTGTTGATGGAGATAGGTGATTTCTTGTTCGCTGGAAGAAAATATTTGATGGACACATTTTTATTTTTTGTTTTTTTTTTTTAACATAAGAAAAACCCGAATTTTTCAAGGGGCAAGGGAAGAGCCGACAAAGTTTAAGGTACCCACCCTTCAAAGTTTTTTTTTTTTGTTAACATAAAAAAACCTCTAGTTTGTTTAAGAGGTAGGGGGAGTGCCGGTAAAGTTCAAGGTACCGACCCTCCAAAGTTTAACATAAAAAAACATCTAGTTTGTTTAAGAGGTAGGGGGAGTGCCGGTAAAATTCAATGTACCGACCCTCCAAAGTTTAACATAAGAAAACCCCTGATTTTGTCAAGGGGTAAGAGAAGAGCCGGTAAAATTCAAGGTGCCGACCCTTCAAATAAAACACAATTAAATTCCTAAGAAAAAGATTTTTTTTTTTTTTTTTTTTGTAATTGATGTTTCTAAAAACATGATAGAAATATTGAAAATTTAGGAAATATGACCACTCATTATTTGAGAGCTTCTTTGCCGAGAACTTCGAGAAAGAATTGCAAAGTGACGGCCCTACATTGTTGAAGTAGCTGCAGAAAACATCTGAGACATCTCTTTCAAGTTACTACTATTGTGCTTTTGAAATTTATGTGTTGCAAGTTTAACCCAATACCAAGTTAAACCTGCTCTGATACCATGTCAAAAAATATAAATTGTATTATTATGGTCCTGTAAATATTACAATGTAGAAGACCCTATTTATTGGATTACAAATAACTATAAAATGAAATAAACATAAAAGGAAAGATTACACACAATCAACTACTAAGGAAAGTAATCCTACACTAAAAAAACAATATTATAATGGAAAATATTCCATGTTATATTTCAATATTTAACACCCTCCCCTCAAACTCAATATGGGGTAGAATATTGAGTTTGAATAAATCGATCCAATCAAATCTTCCAAATTGAAGAACTCCAAGCACTTGAGGTCTTTGTCATTGTTGATGGAGATAGGTGATTTCTTGTTCCCTGGAAGAAAATATTTGATGGACACATTTTTATTTTTTGTTATTCTTTTAACACAAGAAAAACCCGAATTTTTCAAGGGGCAAGGGAAGAGCCGATAAAGTTTAAGGTACCCACCCTTCAAAGTTTTTTTTTTTGTTAACATAAAAAAACCTCTAGTTTGTTTAAGAGGTAGGGGGAGTGCCGGTAAAGTTCAAGGTACCGACCATCCAAAGTTTAACATAAAAAAACATCTAGTTTGTTTAAGAGGTAGGGGGAGTGCCGGTAAAATTCAATGTACCGACCCTCCAAAGTTTAACATAAGAAAACCCCTGATTTTGTCAAGGGGTAAGAGAAGAGCCGGTAAAATTCAAGGTGCCGACCCTTCAAATAAAACATAATTAAATTCCTAAGAAAAAGATTTTTTTTTTTTTTTTTGTAATTGATGTTTCTAAAAACTGACAGAAATATTGAAAATTTAGGAAATATGACCACTCATTATTTGAGAGCTTCTTTGCCGAGAACTTCGAGAAAGAATTGCAAAGTGACGGCCCTACATTGTTGAAGTAGCTGCAGAAAACATCTGAGACATCTCTTTCAAGTTACTACTATTGTGCTTTTGAAATTTATGTGTTGCAAGTTTAACCCAATACCAAGTTAAACCTGTTCTGATACCATGTCAAAAAATATAAATTGTATTATTATGGTTTTGTAAATATTACAATGTAGAAGACCCTATTTATAGGATTACAAATAACTATAAAAGGAAATAAATATAAAAGGAAAAATTACACACAATCAACTACTAAGGAAAGTAATCATACACTAAAAAAACAATATTATAATGAAAAATATTCCATATTATATTTCTATATTTAACACCCTCCCCTCAAACTCAATATGGGGTAGAATATTGAGTTTGAATAAACCGATCCAATCAAATCTTCCAAATTGAAGAACTCCAAGCACTTGAGGTCTTTGTCATTGTTGATGGAGATAGGTGATTTCTTGTTCGCTGGAAGAAAATATTTGATGGACACATTTTTATTTTTAGTTTTGTTTTTTAACATAAGAAAAACCCGAATTTTTCAAGGGGCAAGGGAAGAGCCGATAAAGTTTAAGGTACCCACCCTTCAAAGTTTTTTTTTTTGTTAACATAAAAAAACCTCTAGTTTGTTTAAGAGGTAGGGGGAGTGCCGGTAAAGTTCAAGGTACCGACCCTCCAAAGTTTAACATAAAAAAACATCTAGTTTGTTTAAGAGGTAGGGGGAGTGCCGGTAAAATTCAATGTACCGACCCTCCAAAGTTTAACATAAGAAAACCCCTGATTTTGTCAAGGGGTAAGAGAAGAGCCGGTAAAATTCAAGGTGCCGACCCTTCAAATAAAACAGAATTAAATTCCTAAGAAAAAGATTTTTTTTTTTTTTTTTTGTAATTGATGTTTCTAAAAACATGATAGAAATATTGAAATTTTAGGAAATATGACCACTCATTATTTGAGAGCTTCTTTGCCGAGAACTTCGAGAAAGAATTGCAAAGCGACGGCCCTACATTGTTGAAGTAGCTGCAGAAAACATCTGAGACATCTCTTTCAAGTTACTACTATTGTGCTTTTGAAATTTATGTGTTGCAAGTTTAACCCAAGACCAAGTTAAACCTGCTCTGATACCATGTCAAAAAATATAAATTGTATTATTATGGTCTTGTAAATATTTCAATGTAGAAGACTCTATTTATAGGATTACAAATAACTATAAAATGAAATAAACATAAAAGGAAAGATTACACACAATCAACTACTAAGGAAAGTAATCCTACACTAAAAAAACAATATTATAATTAAAAATATTCCATATTATATTTCTATATTTAACAGAATGCAGCTCCATATCCACGTGTGAAGATTAAATTTTAGGTTTAACAAACTTGGATTAATGGGAGATAATGGCTACTCATCCAGTCTCGTGTGGTACCAATCTATAGGTCACGTAATTTTCTTTAATTCCATTTGTTTTTTTTTTTAATCTCAACACCAGAACGTTTTGAGATTTTCATTGAATGGAGCAAAAATGTAAGTTTCAAATGCTTTTCCAGGTCTTTTAGGCATTCCTTTTTCCAGATGCCCCAACTGAACACAAAGGGGCCAATTTTTAAATGTGCTAATCATCTTCAGTACACGAGCACCGACTAAACATCCCTCTACCATTTTGAAGAAAGTTTAATTTTTAATTCCATTTGTTGTTTCTTTTAAATGTAGATAAAAAGTACTAATTAAAAGGGAAATGAAACAAAAAGAATGATAACAAATGATAAAAAATATGTCAATAAATATGGTAATAGAAATGAAAAAAAAAATTAAAATCAGTAATATTAATAAGGAAAAAAATGTCATTTTAACTTAATTATATATAATTTTTTTAACTTACAAAAAATATGTAGAAAGAATAGAATCTCTTTTGGCGATATAGACAACTTCTAGTCTTCTACCAAGATTGAAACAATGTTGATGCTTGTTGACAAATGATCATTAATGATATCAGCATATTTTCATCTATATCATCAATATAATGATTTTATTCAGAATCTCTACCGATAATATCGTCGACCATTACCAACTGAGTTCCCATCAATAATTATTTCTCTATCGATTATCATTATTATTCTTGGAAAAGATTCATTTAACAATGGTTCCTACTGCCTTTAAATTGCTTGAGACGTCTCTAAAATTCATTATTTCACCATTATTCCAACATGGAAAGGAGAACCTAATAACACGGGATTTGTGCCTAATTTCATCTTAGCAATGTTGCTATTTAAAAATAGTGTTTTTTTTTTTGTAGAAATTTAATTGGGGAACCAGGGTGCTAATAAAAATAGTATGACCATGCTTATGTTTCATATGTAAAAGTAATATTCTAAAAAGCTCGTTTATGATAGATTCAGGCAAGACGTCTTGCTTCATGCTTAGGTTTTTTTTTTTAATCAATTCCTAGTGACTGATTTTTTTCGTTCATCTCTTTTGTCTTTTCTAGGCACACTTTATTAGTTTTTTTTTATTAATTTTATTTTTTAAAAAAAGTCTTTAATTTGACTTTTGTTTATTAGGTTTTTATTTTTAGTAAAACTTTTTATTTGACTTTAATTTCAAGTTTTAAAATATTTTATCTGCACAAAAGTTAAAAAATTACTTTAAACGATAAATAGTTAAATAAGATTTAAGTTACGTTGCCATTGACATCATGTAATTATTTGTTATCTTGTTGAAATTTTCGAAAGCACGTATGAAATTTCTACAAATCTATCCAATAGGATTTTGAAAATTGAAGTTATGAAAAATAGTCTAGCTTTTATATTTTGAAAACTTGAAAATTGTACAATTGACTAATTGTAGAAATTACTAAGTAAAATATATAATTTTATAATTTTATATATTTGATATGTATTATTTTAATTATTAAACGATTTTAAAATGATTAAAAATTTAAAATAATATTAAAAATAGAAATGCACTTTTTTTACTCTAGGTTCATTTAAACTCGTAAAGTTTGAAACTTGCTTCCGCGTTTAACCACACTTTTTAAAACACTGTTGAGCCCCTCTTTGACTGCCTTTTTCATAATAATTTAGCCCCCGTTTGGCCCCCATTTTTTTCCATTACATTACATTAATTTTTTTCTCTTCTTTTCAACCACACATTCATTAAATAAAATAATATTACACACAAATTGAAAATTTTTCATTACTTTTTTACCATACATTCTCCCATCAATCACTATTCCAAAAATTTTCAACACCCTAAAATGGGGGTCAAACAGGGGCTTAATTTTTCTACCGTGCTGTGGGCCCGACTAGCCCTTTTTTATTGGTATTTTGATTTGTTCCAAAGATTGCCCTCTATTGCAATTGTCATGTGTATAGAGAAAAAAAGGGGGGTGAAGTAGTAAATTGGTAGTATTTCATTGAGGGCAGGAATGGGAAAGTGAAATTTTAATTGGTGGTTGTGCATTATTTCAAGAGAAATGCTACATGTACATTAATCTATACATAATAGTGTCCATAATTACACGTGGCGCTGAATCCAACCATTAATTTAAATATCACACTTTCACATCAACAACGGAATTTTGTCCACATCACATTATGGACACTATTATGTACATGCAGACTTTTCCTTATTTCAATTTATGGCGTGTCGGATGTCACTTTCATTTTAAAATAATATACTACTGCTCTAAAATTTATAAAGGTCCGTTTGATTGCAAGGGTGGAAAATATGTGGAAAGAAAATGAATTTCAAGGAAAATAATTGCCTAGAAATTATTTTGCAGAGAATTGTTAATTAAGTGTATTTGATTGGTATAATTTTTCACCCGAAATCTTTTTAAATTTTGTATTCGTTTGACTTTGTTTTACATGAAAATTGTCCATTAAAATGATAATTTTTTCCACAATTGATAGTTTTACAATTTGTTATAAAATTTGTTTTTTTTGGCAAAAGAAAAAAAAAAAAAAGATGACAGAACTGTAAGTGTTATGCCCTAGTCTAATCAACTTTGGATATAAACACTTTAAATATATATAATTGATGCATATGTATGGCAATATCTATTATTTAATTGAATTAATATTCTAATAAATTAAATAATAGAATCCGTAGATTCAAGTCTTGGTGATTTGTTAATCATAAGGAGTCGTGATTGTGAGATACAAATTACATATGATCGAATCTTAAATCGTGCATGGTCGAAGTAATAACGAGATACGTATATCGTTATTATGGATAGATCATTGCGTGTGGCATTCTTACTTGTGAAGTAAGTAGCTGATCTCATAAGTTAAAGTGTGGTGACACTTGAATGAACACGCGAATGTTTTGTTATACAACAAAACATTGGAGACCCGCTGGGAGATTCTACATGGATAACTATCTGAATGCTAGTGGTTAATCTCTAACGTACGGTAGTGGAATTTGTTCTTTAACTTGAGGTTATCATAGTCCCTTATATGAGGACAGTCATACGTTGGTGGTGTTGGATGTTGCTCTGTCAAGGGTCGCTAATACAATATCGTTCGGGTATGTCAAGAATCATATGAAGGTCGTGAATGATCGATAGAGAATTCGTCGCTCTTAGATAGTAAGAGATTATGATCTACATTTTATCCAGTTAAGTTGATAATGAAATCCTTGGCCAATGTGAACTCATAAGTCGAAAAGGAGTTTTCAACTTACATTAACTTAATAGTGGGATAAAAGATATGATCAATAATTGAGATTGACACATATCCATATCTCATCATTGATCGGATCATATTGACGAAATGATTATAATTTCACGGTAAACGAACAAGTTTGTTTTGTCACATCACGTGACATTTTCCATCACATGTATTATCCTGACACATTGCTAGATGTTAATCTGGGACGACGAATGTGAATTTGTGATAAATTAAAAGGGATGTTTTAATTTATCAATTTTGATTAGATTAAAATAATAATTCACGTCGTTATATATCGTGATCGGGAACCTAATGGGTCATACACAAAAGAGAATCAGAAGAATGTGATTTACCAATTAATTAATTGACAATTGTTGAATAATTAATTAATTTGTTTGCTTATTAATAGACCCGAATTAATTAATTGGATTAATTAATTCATGTACCGAATTTAATTAATTTGATTAATTAAATATTGAACCGAATTAAGTTTAGAGATGGGCCAAGACCATTTGGGCTCATATTAATAGGCTGCTAGGGTTTGTAAAATGTATGAAATTTTTTTCCTTATTCTTGCTAGCACAAGAAAAGAAAATCCTGGCCGCCATTCTTGTTCTCTGTGTGGATCACCATTGGAGGCTGGATAATTGGAAGCTTGGATTGCAGATCGTGATAATTGGAGTTCGAGATCAGCAAAAGAGTTTGCAGAATCCATCAAAGGTATTATTCTCATCACAGTTTCTATCTAAACACATTGCAGATCCTTGGTGGGAATTGAAAATTATTTTATTTCTGCTGTGCATGATTAAGTAAATTCCCAACAGTGATATCATAGCCTACTTTGTGTTTGTTTGAATTGTTACGAATTACAGAACAATCAAAAAGTTGATTGTTGATATTTTTCATGTTTCTAGCAATTAAAAAAATTTGATTTTCTTATTTTAAAATATGTTTTGAGAATTATTTTAAAAAAAAAGGATCGGAAAAGGCCGCCGCTGCCGGCCATAGCGGCAAACCTGCTGCCACACACGGGCAGCAGGTGCGCCGCCACGGGGAGAGTAGCAACGAGTAGCCGCCGCGGGTTGCGGCCGACTTCGCCGCAGAGCGCACCGGTAGTTGAAATCGCATTCTACTCTGGCTGACCAGCACTCGTTGGAGTTCGCGGGCGACGGGTTACTGAACATGCCGCAGCCGGTGCAAGAAAGAAGGTGATTTCTTTTAGGGTTTTCAGAAACGGGTGAGGGGGTAGAGGCGGGGGCCTCTTTTGCAATTTTGAAAATTGTAGGCCCCCGCATGCAATTATGATTTTGGGGGTCTGTTTGCAAATTTTTAAGTAAAGGACCTGTCCTGCAATTAAGTGAATTGAAGGGCTTGTTTTTAATTTTAAACTTGGGTCAATTTGCAATTTTAAAAAATAGTTTTGAATTTAAATATTAAAATGGTTTTAAATTTAATTTTCAAATAGTTTGATCTTAAAATTCAATTTTGACCCGTTTAAAATTTTATTTAAAATTGACGATTTTTATATTTTCGTTAAAATTGGATTTTAACTTAAATATTAAACTTTGACCCTAAATTGAATTTTATTTTATTTATGAGTTTTATCCTAAATTAAAATATTAATTCAATTAAATTAGAGTAAGACTCTAATCTAACATTTAATTAAAATTTAATTTTAATTAAATTATCCACCCTAATATATTGTTAAAATTGGAGTCGGACTCTAATTTGACATTTAATTGAAATTTGATTTTAATTAAATTGACTTGCCCTAAATTCTTCTTGAAATTAGAGTTTGACTCTAATTTGGTATTTAATTAAAATTTGATTTTAATTAAATAAGTTCGCCCTAGTATCTCGGAATTAGAGTTTGACTCTTATTTTGTATTTAATTAAAATTTGATTTTAATTAAATTCAATCGTATTAATTCGATTATAATTAGAGTTTGACTCTAATTTGACATTTGATTAAAATTTGATTTTAATTAAATTGTCTCGCCCGAAAATTTTATTGGAATTAGAGTTGGACTCTAATTTGGTATTTAATTAAAATTTGATTTTAATTAAATAGTCCCGCCCTATAATTCTAGAATTAGAGTTGGACTCTAATTTGATATTTAATTGAAATTTGATTTTAATTAAATAAGCCCGCAAATTAAATTAATTAATTTGATTAATTAATTATTAAATTGTTCCGATCCATTTGTTTGAATTAGTTTAGATGACTTTAATTGTTAGAAACTTGAAACATGTTTGCATATAATATTAGGTATTATATAGGAAAGCATTTATGTGATGAATGTTTTATTAGTGGATGATTATGGACTCAACCATGTGGATGTGTTGAATTGTTAGTTTTATTCTTGTTGTTTCTGGGCATGTGAGCTATTAATTTATTTTGGATCTGTGAGTTGGTTATTATTGTTATTATTTTTGGGCCTGCGTGCCCATTTATTTAGGCATGCGTGCCAACTAGTATATGATACATGTTGCAGTTGGACTAATTGAAAATGCAAGAAGAGGTGGAAACCATAGAGATGGAGCATTGTATGAATCAATGTTATACCCCCAAGAATTGACCAACTAGTCTTCCTTACGGCTCGGGAAGACTAGATAGTAAAGTTTATAATCATCCGCACTATTATATGCATGTTTATTTGCATGCTAGATGTATAATAAAAAATATATAATTATTACGATGAGACATTTGCATGCAAAACCCCTCGTTAAAAAAATATTAGGTCAATTTGTTATTCGCCTTCCTTCATTATAGTGAAAAATGAGAGTCCTAAATCGATCTCAGCTTGTTGAGTACACTCAAGACTGGTCTATTAGGGATATGTTTGACACTATGAAATATTAGATATTTCTGAATGATGGGTTTGACTTAACTAAAATTTATCTTTTGTTGAACACACTCAAAAAGACAAGTGTTGGATAATTAATTAATTGAGTTGCTTATTAATATGCCCGAATTAATTAATTCATGGATCGGATTTAATTAATTTGATTAATTAAATATCGGATCGGTATCTGTAAGACACAGTGATCAAATCTTCTTTTACTTGAAAAGGAAAAAGATTTGCACAATTATTCGGTCTAATACATAGTGATGTATGTAGACCTCTATCAATTAATGTCAGGTGAAGTTTATTTTATCTCATCACATTTACTAACGAATATTTCAGAAATGATCATGTATATTTGATGAAATTCAAGTATGAAACTCTTGAAATGTTCAGGGGATTCAAATTAGAAATAGAGAAACAAATAGGTAAATATATTCTTACACTAAGACTTGATCGAGGTAAAGAATATCTAACATGGAGAATTTAGATTATCTAAAAGAGAATGAGATTCTCATGCAGTGGATTTCTCCACATATATTGCAACATAATGATGCATCTGAAATGAGGAATCGTACACTATCAGATATAGTGCAATTAAGAATAAGCCATGTAAGCATTCAAAAATCGTTTTGAGGTCATGCACTGATTGCCACGTGCTGCGCACTAAATCGTGTCCCATCTAAATCGGTTGACAAAAAGTCCATACGAGTTATGGAATGGCCCAACTTATCTCATATGAAAGTTTGGGCTGTGACGCTTATGTGAAGCGCACTGAATTGTATATCAATTCTATAATCCCGTTGAGAAGAAGATGTTCGTCTCAATACATGCCATACTCCTAGAGAAAGTGTTTATTCTAGGAGAGACAGTGGGAGCAGAATAAATCTTGAAGGAGTTCAAGAGTCCACGGATATAATTGATCGAATAGATGAACCTGAGTCTTATCCCACACCAGTTGAGGGACATACTCTTGATCAGGAAGTGGAGACTTCTGAGGACACGTTAGCTCCGTGTAAATCTTGTAGGATCATTCGACCTCCTAGAAGGTACGAATCCATGATTACTAAACAGGTATTACTGATCAAGGATAATGAACCTACTAATTACGTAGAAATAAAGTCAAATGTTAACTTAATGAGATGGCAGAGGCCATAGAAATTCGAGATGGACTTGATGTATGTAACCAATGTTTGGACCTTGGTCGACCTGCCTAATGGATTAGAACCCATATGTTGTAAATGAGTTTACAAGAAAAGGTCAATATGGATTGAAACAAGCCTCTTGGAGCTGAAATATTTGATTTGATGAGAAAGTCAAAATGTTTGATTTTATCAAAATGAAGACGAGTTGTGCGTTTACAAAAAGATAGTGGGAGCATTGTTGCATTCCTGATATTATATGTATGAGATATATTGTAGAAAACGATGTCTCTATATTTCAATTGTTGAAATTGTGGTTGTTAAATACTTCTTCGTGATAGATATGGGAGAATCAATTTGATCTATAGAGATAAACCTAAATGATTACTTAACTCATCCCAATCTATTGAGAAGATTTTATATGGAGAAAATGAACTGAGAGTTCATGGATAGACTGATGCTAACTTCTAGTCAAACTAGAATAATAGCATATATCAAATAGGATATTCATTTACTCTTAAACGGTATGTTGGAAATGTTCCAAATAGGAAATAACCGTTGATTCAATAATGGAAGCCTTATACATCATTACTTTACAAAGCAACAAAAGTCGTGGCCTGGATCAGGAAGTTTATTAATGAACTTAGAGTAGTTCCTAACATTGTTCATTACACGCTTTTGCGACGAAAGACGAGGTCGATTAGCTACTACAGGCAGAGTTCATTAGAGATGTACAATACCCCGAATGGTTAGCGAACGTTGTCCTGGTGAAGAAGTCGAATGGAAAATGGCGCATGTGTGTAGATTATACCGGACTAAACAAGGTATGTCCAAAAGACTCGTACCCTCTACCAAGAATAGATCACTTGGTGGATGCCACATCAGGTCATGAGCGACTAAGCTTTCTAGATGCATTTTATGGTTACCATCAGATCTCAATGGCAGAGTTAGACCAGGAGAAGACCTCCTTCATAATCGATGCTGGGATGTACTATTATACAGCCATGCTGTTTGGCTTGAAAAATGTTGGAGCTACTTACCAAAGAATGGTGCATAAGGTCTTCGACGAACTGCTTAGGAGTGTCATTGAAGCGTATGTAGATGACATGGTCATCAAGAGCACGAAGGCGAATGACCATGTTAGCGATCTACAAAAAGTGTTTGACATTGCCAGACAGAATAAACTAAAATTTAATTTGGAGAAGTGTGTTTTTGGAACAGTAGGAGGTACGTTTCTGGGTTTTGTGATAACACAGAGAGGCATCAAAGCAAATCCGGAAAAAATTTGAGCCATTCTAGAGATGAAGAGCCTTGAAAATAGGAAGGATGTCCAAAGGTTGAAGGGCCGGGTAGCAGCGTTGAATCGCTTCATGAGTCGAGCAGCAGATAAGTGTTACCGCTTCTTGAAGGCGATTGGGGGCTCTACAACTTCGAATGGACCAAAGAGTGTGAGGAGTCGCTTGAATCCTTAAAACAGTCATTACAGCAGCTATCGATCTTGACTAGACCATGTGCAGGGGATGTGTTGAGTTTATACTTAGCAGTTTCAAAACATGCAGTTAGTACAGTGCTGGTGAAAGAATTTTTGAAGGTGCAGAAGCCTGTTTATTACGTTAGTTAGGTGTTGAGGGGTGCAGAAACTCGCTACAGCCTCGTAGAGCAGTTGGTATTCGCCTTAATTGTAGCAGTCAGAAAGTTAAGGCCGTACTTTCAGTCTCACATTGTACATGTCATGACAGATCAGCCTATCAAGAAAATTTTACATCGACCCGAGACGTTGGGTAGGATGTTGAAGTGGGCGATCGAGTTGAGTGAATTTGACATTGAGTTTAGGTCAAGAATGGTCATCAAGGCGCAAGCATTGTTAGATTTTATCGCAAAGCTTACAACTCCACCTTACCAACCTGAGCAAACTAAGGCGGTTTGGAAAATATTCGTGGATGGATCCTCACACGGTGAGGGGTCTAGAGCAGGCATCATTAGGATAGGGCCAGAATATGAAGAATTGGAGTATTCATTGAGCTTTGAATTTCCAGCAACAAATAATGATACTGAATATGAGGCAGTTATCACAAGACCGAGTTTGGCCGCTAGACTTGGGGTAACATCAGTCGAAATTTGCAGTGACTCTCAATTGATTGTACGGTAGGTGACAGGTGAATTCGAAGTAAGAGACGGAAGGATGGCATCCTATCTGATGAAAGTAAAGGACCTGCAAATGGGGTTTACTAGTTTCAAGATAACCAAGGTTCCTCGCAAAGATAATGAGCGGGCAGACGCCCTATCCAAGCTAGCATCAGCAAATTCCAAAAACTTGCCTAGCGGTACAAATGTTACAAGTCCTGCGACAGCCAAGCATTTCTCCTTGACGTGGATGGTGTTCCGAGCACTTCGATCAGTGTACGCTACCTGCAAAATAGGGTTGGGGATTTTTCCCTGTTGTACCTCCGGCGTGAGAATCAATAGTCGATTTTTAGGTAGTATGCAGAGTGCATATGGGAATTCAAATAGTTCGAGTTTCCAGAAGAAACTACCTTTCTCACATTGGAGGTATTTATAGGCACATGTTGCTACAGGTTAGGTGGTTGCTGGTGCCATGTGTCCCACGTAAACCTCCCTATTTTCCCCACGTTCTGGTAGAGTGACCCCTACTCTTCAAGTGGTTGGTTGTACCCACGTTCGCTGTTGGGTGGTTTCTGTCCAACTCATTGCCATTTATATAGTTAAGTGTATCATTGACCTCGTGGTGGTAAGCGTCCCCATGGGGGTCGACGGCCTCGCAATAGTAGACGACATATGAGAACGTAGAGGGTCTCATGGTAGTAGGCGGCCTCATGGTGGTAGGCAACCCCATGGGGGTCGACTTCTTTATAGAAGTAGGCGATCTATCATGGGGGTCGACGACCTCGTAATGGTAGATGGCATATGTGAACGTAGAGGGCCTCATGGTGATAGGCGGTCCCATGGGGTCGACTTCTAAATAATAGTAGGTGACTTATCATATGGTGCTTTACGTGGGGCGCATATCAAGTAGCTCTCTTACCTTAATGACCATCGTGGAGAATTATTAATGCCATCGTATATCACTAGCCCCTCTACCTCTTGTCGATGTCTATCGATAAGGGATAGGTTCTTAAGAGGTGTGTGCACGCTCTTATTTCACTCATTCTTCTCATTTATCAAAAAAATTTATTCTTTTCATCCTCTCTCAAGATAATTTCTCTCATTTCCTTCCTTCATTTCGTGTTTCATAATGTATAAAACTTTCATAGGCCGTCCACCACTAGGAGGCCGTCAACCCCCATAAGCCCCTCGATGTTCACACAGGGTCGCCTACCACCATGCGACCAAAATCATACTTAGCCAAAGAAATGGCAATGAGTTGGACGAAAACCACCCAACAACGAACATGGGAATAATCAACCGCTTGACAAGTGAGGGTCACAATTCTAGAACATGGAGGAAGTGGGAAGGTTTACGTGGGACACGTGACACCAACAACCGTCGAATGCACGCACAACAACAGGTGCCTATAAATACCTCCAAGGTGAGAAATATAGCTTCTTCTTGAAACCTGAACTATCTGAATTCCAATATTATCTCTCCATATTCTCTAATACTGAATACTAATTCTCACGCCGAAGATACAATGAGGGAGAGAGCCCCGACCTCATTTTGTAGGTGGTAAATACTGAACTGAGCAGCCGGGATACCAGTCACATCCGGGAGAACACCTCACTATTATTTCAACGGCGTACAATGCATCTTATGATTTTGGAAAATCGTTACATTTTGAAGTTGAAATTACAAGTTAAAATGGATATTCTTTTGATTCATTTCATAAGTACCTTAAGTATGAACATATTTGGACATTTACTAGTCATTCAAGCTTAGTTCTAGTCTTCCTTGGTAGCCCATATTTCATAAACAATAATATATAAAAAATAGCATCAAACAATATAACAACTCGTTGAGAAATCAAATCAAATCAAATCAAATTTAAATAATTATTTGATAGTCTTTCCATTGCCGATTCTATCGCATATTAGTATGGAAAAATTCGTCACCCCAACTCTCACATTTGCAATCAATCCTACGAGGAATCGCGTATTGACACATTTTGCTCTACAAATGGATAGACTTTCAATCTTGTAAACTAAACATAAATATTCGGGAAGACATTCTAAATGAAAACAATTATATATTCGAATAAACTATCAATTAATAGTCTTTTGACTTTACTACATTCCTTCCTAATTTTTTTGGATTAAACCAAAAGCATGACCAGCAATTTGTTTTTTTTTCTTTTTTGGTATTTTTTGAAGCAGAGGCTTTATTCGAATAAACATAATTTTTTGGTCATATTCGAATAAACTAGATGATCTTCCAGTGATCTACCATGAGAATAAAGCCTCTGCTTCAGATGCAATTTGCTGGTTAGGCTTTTGGTCATGCGCAATTGCTCATGTTTCAACCACAATGCAGCTGCTATCTTCTTCTTCAAGATGTTATGAAGAATATTGTTAGATAGATGAAGATGAATCTACGAAAGTGCCTTGCGATCCTTCCGTTGCTTCTCTTTTGTTGTCCAAGTTGTGAGCATCCTATCAAATTCCAATAAAGCATAATCCAAATCCATCTGCGCCAATATAGCTCTCATCTTCACTTGCCACAACAAAAATCTTGTACTGCGATCCAACAATGAAATATCATATTTCACGGTAGCCATTGATAACAAAAAACCTCAAACAATCAAATCCTTGCTCTGCGAAACTGCTGAACCTTGGCTTCGATACCACTTGTTAGGAATTTTAGGAGGCGATATGGCGCGATATGAAGTATAGATTGCACAAACTAATAAACAAGAACAAGATTGAAAAGAAAATAAACAAGAAGATGAAATTGACAGAGGAACCGAATATCTTATTAATAACAACTAATGGAGAGAAAATACAATTTCATCTTTTCTGCAATATAAAATGAATGAAAAGTCTACTATTTATAGCAAACATGTCCAAACCCTAGAATTAACCCAGAATATGGAAACTAGGTTAAAAATTGCGTAAAATCGAAAAAGAAGGAAAAAATCTGCGGCCCGTCGATCGAGTAAGAAGCTGGCGATGGCCTGTGGCTCGAGTGACAACTGAGTGACAGATGGGCGATGAACTCCCCGTTCCAATTTTGCTCATATCGCTCCAGCTATAAGCGGGCACCAGTCTAGCGCCGTCAATTCGCCTTTTTTTCCTTTTTGGACCCTATTTTGTCATCTTCAAGCCCAATACTCTACAACGCGGAGCCCTAGACCCAATTTGGACTGGATTTAGGTCACAAAACCCAATACATAGGATTTGGAGAAAATAGCCAATGCAAATGGAGTAAAAAAAAAGGCAAATAAACAAGAAGTGCACAAAAAAAAGTGATGTTTTATCCTTTGTGGCTCTACAAGTGCGGCCATGGATGAAAGCCAACTAGGCAATGGCTCGGTTGGATAATTTACAATGTGCTTGTCAGCAATGAGAAGGCAATCCAATCCTTGTACAAATCTCACATATATGTAAATCCCAAAAATGTAACTCCAATTATTGTTGAGAACACATGTGCACTTACGAAACAAAATATGTATATGTACTCATTCAACGATAGAATGTTCATACTCGAATATTTTAAATCTGTGAATTTTTCAAAATTTGAATTCATGCAGATTTGATTATTTTCATACTGTTTCATATCATACATGCTCGAAATTAAATAAGGATGCTGAATAACATAAAGAAATTGACACATGAAATATTCTTGCCAGAAATCTATGATTTTTAGCAACTTGTGAACTCTTCTTTTCTCTTTTGATTATACTTTCTTCCTTGAATTTATAATGTGTGCAAGTGTATGAAGTAGGGTAATCGGAGAGACTTTAGGTTTATACAGATTCAAATATGAAATATTCTTATCAG
Source organism: Fraxinus americana (assembly GCA_035079005.1). Taxonomy (NCBI): domain Eukaryota; kingdom Viridiplantae; phylum Streptophyta; class Magnoliopsida; order Lamiales; family Oleaceae; genus Fraxinus; species Fraxinus americana. The sequence continues at coordinate 29,655,319 of CM068714.1, forward strand.
AAATCTATGATTTTTAGCAACTTGTGAACTCTTCTTCAATATTTTGATTATACTTTTTTTCCTTGAATTTTATAATGTGTGCAGGTGTATAAAGTGGGGGTAATCGGAGATACTTTAGGTTTATATATATACTAGTGGAGATCGTGCGTTGCACGATAACCGTTATAATTTTAGAAAGGATTTTGGTAAAAGGACAAATTATTTTACGTCGAAATATTTACCATCGATTTTACGAACTCTACAATTAAAGACCATACAGGAGTTGATATCATATCATGCAAACTTCATATTTTTTCCAAAGTCTTGGATCATTGTGTTCCAATTTTTTCTCTTCATCTAAATTCCAAGAAACATTTATAAGTAATTGAGGTTTTCTAGAAGCCAACTAATGAACATTGCATTATCCTATGGACTCTCACTTTTCCAGATTCTCAACTCACCAATACTCGGCGGCTCACTTTCAAATGTATCAGTTGATAGCCTTTAGCATTGTATGAGGACATGCCCATTACCTTTGGTTGGATTTGCCACACCAATAAGCCACTCTTATCATCATGAGAGGATGACTGATAACACACCTAAATGCTTAAAAATCAAATGCAAAAGCCATTAAATAATAAGTGCATTGCAAGCATTTCTATAAGAACATTATATTGGAAATAGAACTATTAAAGTTATTGCAAATAGAATAATCAAATGCTTCAAATTAAAGAAAAGATAAGAGCACCATCAAACACCTCTATATTGGACTGAGAGGATGAGATGGAATTTGGACAACTGATGCCTTCATGCACGTGCAATTGGATTGATGCACATAAAAAAATGATTGCCCCAGGCTTCAAGCTATGAAGGAAAAGTTAAAAGTGTAAATTAGCAGCTACTACATGGCAGTAGCCATGTTTTGAACAAAGAGAAATGCAAACCGAACCAACATGACCAAGTAATCTGTTGGCCCATGTTGGACTTGTCAGAGTCCAATATTTTTGCGTGTTGAGCCAGGTCTGCAATGAGAGACAAATGAAGAGGAATGAAGAAGGGAAACGAAGGAGTGTGAGATATTTCTGGTAGATAAAAGGAAAAATGGAATATGTTTAGTGCAGCAATAGTTTGAGTGGATTGTCCAAATTTTGCCTTACTTTCAGCGAAGGAGATTGCCAAAAATATCAAGCACAATAGAGAAAATACCCAAGTGGCCTCTAGGCCAAGCATCTTGGCCATGTACGGCCTATGACTTTTCTTGGATTTTGCTAGCACAATAGGTGGGCGAACCTAATTTTCGCCTCCAGCATGAACACAGAGAAAATTAGGTCAGGTATCCATGGGAGTATTTATTGAAGAATTTCTCACCAAAAAATAACAAAAAATTAGCAATTTGTACACTAATTGTTTCCAAATGAAGCAAACAACTAATAAGATCATAACAAACTGCTAGTGCAATTTTTCAAATTTCTATTGAAGTTCATGAAGCAGAGAAATTTGATCCAGCACATACCATGAACCTTTCATGAGCCTCTTCCACCACCTTTCCATCTTTCTTCTTCCTCCAATTATAGCCATCTTTCCAGAAGTAGCTCTGCACCTTTCAGTCAGAAAGAAAAAGGGAACCACCTGAAAGTACATAAGAAAATTATCATAATTTTGTCGAGCCAACATAACTTGTAGGTAAAATATAGAAATGAGCTTTTGAAGAGAACCACTGAATGGTGGAATCTACAAAATGAGCAAATGTCGAATAAAACCTTCTTGGATAGAAGTAGAGACTCGTTGATACATCCAAAATGATAAAAAATGATGAATTTTGTGAATTATAAAATGCAATGAATTGGTGATCTAATCTCAATGCAGATGAGGCCATTATACTATAAGATAGAAAGCACAAGTTACATATGTCGTTTGAAAGATGAATAAGCAATACTTCATCAACTGATATCAAAGGAAATCAAGTTCTAACTTAAATCTTAAAAACAACAAAAAGATAATAGATCAGAAAAATAGAGTACTTGCATACAAATAACAAAGTGGGATGCTTATATGACACATAGCCCCAATACATATAATTTGTAAAAAAAATTATCACTTGTTAACTTTTTGAGGAATCCTTGGTCAATGTGTAAATGAGTGAATCTTTCGATCTTTTCGACTTTTATGATAATAGCAAATAAAATTTAGAAATGGAACCGTGTAATTATATTCAATCTTAATAGATTATTGGAGAATCCAAAAGTAGTACTTTGTTCAGGTCGAAGATGAAGTTGCCACATTTGCATTTCCAACGAATCGGTTTGTAGTGTAAAATGTTATCACCTCGAGTATTGTATGGATAAAATTTGAGCATTTGTTGTAGTTTTGACAGTGGAGAAATAGGCACCTTAATTGACACAACTTTTTTTCACATCTCGGTGGCCTTGATCTTATCCTCTCTCCATTTCTTCCCTCAACCTGCATGTATTTATAAAACAACAAAGCAAATATTATTGTCATCAATTCACTTAAGAAATTTGTTTTTAGATTGTTTCCTTGAAAATTGGTTGTGGAGAAACTTTCGAAGAAAAATGCTCTAGTTGTTAAAAATGAAATTTCATTGTAAAAAGTAAGTAAAACCTCACCTGAGCTGTTTTGTTCATCAGGACTCTTCCTGTAACATGTGAAAACACAGAAAAATTCATTTCAAAATGCTGTCTAAATGATGGATAATTAGAAATAATTCAATAAAAATAAAGTTACCTTGAGGAATGCTGTTGTCTTGAGAGTCAGAGTGAACTTTGATGAAGAATACGTTCTGCCGATATCTGTGCTCAAGCCATCCCCTGTGCATTCAAAACATTGAAAAACTTTTTCAAAGCATATACATTTATACACGTTTATTTCAACGTCATTAAAGATCAAACTGTAATGACACTTATTTAAAATATTAATACTCAATATGATCTCATATAGATGCAACAGAAAATTATAGACAACTATTAAGGGCTTTTTCAGTGATGTAGTATTCCCTATTGACAAGGCCAAGAATTTTTCAAAAACTAACTATTTCCTTCTAAAATACCACTAAAGTATAACAATAAACTAACAGAGTAGTAGCTACGTAAAAAAACCATTAATCTAAAGTAACAAAGTAGTAGTAACTGTCCAGCCCTTTCCTTTCTCTCTCCCTGTGTTTCACTCTCTGCAACAACCACATTCACTCATCCCCTTCATCCACATTCATCAACAACTATATGCACCCATTCCCTTCATCCATCCCCAAATAATTTAATTAAATCACAATTATAGTGACTGAGTCACAGCGACGGGAAATCGCCCCCACCGTTACAAATCAACTTCATAGAATTAAAGAACTTCTTCACAAATTAAGAAACAATAAACTTAATTAGTGGATTTAAATTACAAACAGGAACAACAAATTAAAAATCTACATCCACGCAAATCAATATTCCATAATGTAGCGTGAAAAAAAAAAAATTCTAAACATAATTTCTTTTTTGTTAAAATGAGAATAAACATTCATCATCCCTAGAACCAATTCACTCATGTTCTGTTTTGAAACAAAACATAACTTCTAAAAAGGGAATCAAAAAACCCTAAAAACAAGTAAACTTAATTAATTAAACGTCTTGTTAACCTCAAGGATTTACAAAATAAAATAAAACTCAACCGAGATTTTGAAAAAGATGCAAATGCCTGTAAAAAAATGGCATTTTGCATTGTGAAAAAGTATAAAACCAGTCTTCTGCAAGAATGGAGCAGCACTAAATCCATGACGGCGAGAAGTTGATGAAGATCCCTTACAAGATGATTGAGCATACATGAGTTGCCACTTCTACAATAAGAATATAAGGTTATAGTGCACGTCTCTCTTTTAATAGAACACAATAAAGATGCCTTCAATTGTTGCTATGAAGTAGAAGAAGGCGGTCGAGTTGCACAAACTACAAATGTATTTGAATTTTGAACATTAGAAAAGGATAATTTACAGCAGAGTCCTTGTTAGTATAAAGAATGTAAAAAGTAAACATTAGGAGTAAAAGTATAATAGAACCCACCTTTGTTGATAGAATGGCTAGGTTGATTTGTTGTGTCATCCCCCTTTCCCGGTTACATGTAGTAGTAAATGCCAACCCTCAATAATTAATGCCTCTTTTCTATTGGGTTATTAAGCAGTATTTAGCTTCAAAAATGAAAAGCAGAACTCGTCGTATTTGAGCTCACTCATTCTAAAAAGTCAAACATATGACAAGATTACTATATATCATCCACTTGAACAGGTTCAACAAATAGAAACAATCAACATTGTTCAACTTACGTGCGTGAAAAAAAATAACTGATGTTCAGTAGGTAAGTTTGTTATGCAACAGAAATGCTAAAACATTTAATTTTAATCTTCAAATTTGAAAATTGTACACTTCTAGTAATGTAAGAAAATCTTCAGGAAGAAGTATATTTGTTGGTACTAAATTTTCCGTTCACAGAACAATTTATAAACTGATGCAAGTTTCTTCATACATAGACAACTACAGTTATTTCTCATGCTAACCTTATCTATTTCAATGTCAGACAGCTGATTCAAACCCAATATGTATATGTTCATCAACATGTCCGTAGAAATGGTCTGCAATAAAAATATTCTTTTTCATAAAGATAGCATCAACCAACTTCATTTCCAATTCTAACTGACCCAAACTTTTCCATACCTCTAGCACCCCAGTGATAAATAATGGAGAAAAATATGAGAGGTTTTTTACTGCAAGGAGAGAAATTGAAATGATACTCAATGCCTGCACAGAAATGAATTGCAGTAAATTACCATTTTCTTCAGAAAAAACAAGTGTAATCTATAACTTTGGAAAAGAAATGTCCGTTTTGTTATAATCAAGTATTGTATTACTTGCAAGATGTACTTAAATTTACTTTTTGAAACTTGCTAGACGTATCACAGTATCAACATGGAAAGTTAAAAGTGATTTGAGCCTAACACCTTGATTGTCCGACCAGCAATTTCTAGTTTCCCATTCAAGCTTTGTGCATCCTTTACATGTTCAAGTTCTGCAAACTTTGCTAAACTTTTCTTTAAAACTCCAAGTTATAATAGCCTCTGAATAACATGAACCAAACATAGTTCAAACATTTTTTGTTCGATCACATAAGAAAATGAAAAAAAATTGTTTCCGTTTCACTGTAAGAATTCCACAAAACTCGAATCAAAGATAAAAATAATAAATTCTAACAGAAATATTAAAAGAATTTAGGTATTTTTTTTGACAGAAATATAATTTAGGTAATTTTTTTGTTCACTCTCATGAAATTTTAATTTCTGTTTTGTAGAAGAAGCAAAAATAATAAATCACGAAAATCACAAAATGAAGAAAAAAATCTCATATTTGAAACCACAGTTGAAAGAATAAAAAAAATATACACAACACCTTAAATCCTAAAGACCCCTAAAATATAATTATATGAAGTTTGGGTTCGGCTTCTCCGAAGACCCAGCACAAAGAAGAGTGAAAAATAAAAATCGACGATTATACTTACAGATACAGATCTACAGCAACAAGAAGTAGCAAAAAGGGAAGCAGCTTGAGTTTGGAGATCCAAATCAAGATTCCAGCCTCGATCTGTAAATAAAATCCCAAAAATTAATCAAAGTTCCGACCGCCTGAATCTGAACAAAACCTAAATCGACGCTTAGAAGTTACCTTAGATCGAGATTTATGGAGACTTCCTTGCATCTGCTGAAATTCCGACATCTTTAAATTTTTTTGACATTTTCCAAGAACTGTAGAGAGGTGGAATGCGAGAGAGAGAGAGAGAGAGCAAGAGAGTGAACACAGAGGGATAGGGACGAAAGAGTGCAGGGGATTAGGGTGGGTGCCAAGAGAAAATGAGTTTGGATTGTTGTGTGGGGAAAGACGAAAGAGTGCAAAAATGTGGGAAAGGGTATGGGTTGTTGAGTGTGGAATGGGGAAAAAGTCAGAAAAGTACACTTTTTAAACCATAAAATCAAATAAAATATAATAACGGCTCGGCTGTGAAACGGCTCACCCAACTGGACTCGGCCAAACGGCTTAAACGGCTTAGGAACAGTAGAACTCATCCTCCTCTTTTATATATTGTAAGGATATATTCCATCCACGGGTTTTAACTTGGCTCTGATTGGATGAAAAAGGAAGAATTCCGGGGAGGAATTCGTTGAACTATATAGCTTGCTATGTGCCAGCTGCTCTCTTAACCGGATTGCTCGACCTAGTAAATTATAGGGACTCCATCTGGATACATAATCGATGTCCTCTGGGCACAGCCAACAGTAGCAATCATTTGGAGATGATGTTAAACCAAATTACTTGGTAAAATGGAGAAGGGAAGAGAAATGGTAACAACAAGAACACAAAATCCCATTGGAATTTTCGAGAAGATACTATACACCTGTGATATTTATTCTTGGGGAGATCTAAAGACAATGTTAATATTGTCCTTTGAAAAACATTTTAAATTATTACATGAAGAGAAGGTTAAAATCATCCTTTAGGAGAAAATACTGCTTCACTAACCAAAATATTCAATTGGTAACACAACGTACTGACAAAATTTTCCCATCGATACCTACCAAAGGTAAAAGTCCCGTCGATAATTTTTGACGAAAACATAATCATCGGTTATAGCCGATGGATTTACCTTCAAATACATATCCATCGAAAACACCGACGGATTTGAATGGATGTTATCAGCACCAATTTTAGCGACAACTTAGTTCGAAGGAAACTATCGATGGATTTTTTTCATTCCATTTATGTTGGTAAATTCCTATGGATATATTCATTTGTATTTTCATTGATAATTTACCTGTATTATTTTTGTTACTGAAGTCGCAGTTTCTAATTTGTAAATTGACAAAAAATTTGGAAGATATATTTCTTGAGAATAGAAAAAATAGTTTTAACCATATATGACTGTACTTTGTTTTAGATTTTAGTATATAGGTAATGTAGTATTACAATAAGTTGATATCCAATCACACAATCTACAACAAAAAGCTTAAAAAATAGCATTGGGCTTATAATTCAAATTGAACGTTCAACAGTCACATGAATCATGACTCGAACTTTTGGCTAGCCCTATCAATCAAGGTTGCCATGGTGGTTGTAGCAATGTGACTACATATTGAAGAGGTCGAGGTACTTCATGATTTATTTCGATCAAACCACATATCAAAGATCCCCAACATCGAGTTAAAACCTCATTAAAATAATTCTTCATTTCACCATCTTTACAGTATCGTAAAAATGATTACCACTAGTTTTTTTAAGATGAGTAAAAAGATAGAGGTAAGAACACATAAATACACGGGTTTGGTTGTCAAATGTTCTCATAATATCTTCATATGGGTATCCCGATCCCTAGAACATTCTCAACCGAGTCAAGAGGACTTGAACAGAGAAAAACATTAAATCACCAAGTTTAGCAACTAATGTCAAGAATAGTAATCATTCTTAACAACATAATGTCATCATTATGTTCCTAACTGATTTATATTAAAATTTTGATAGTTGGTTACATATAATATTAAGTGAATAATTTATTTATATAATTAGGCTCCTTATACAATTCAATAACAACAAGAGAATAAAATAAGTTCGTTCAACTTACTTGAACTCCATGAAACTTATTGTCCCAACTTAGGACACCATAATGAGGTCCTCCCCTGAAAGCATCGGCAAGCTCAGCAAAATAATGACTTTTAACAAGATGATGATAGGAAATACTTCATGTCGCATAGTATAGCCAAGTTGCACCCAAATAAACTCGTCCCAGTAATGAGTGGAAAGTGTAGCTTCGATGTCAGAATCTTTATTATTGAGTTGTTACTGAGAAAATTTGAGGAGTTTATTTGCATTGCACACGAGCTTTCTCGAGTACTTTGTAAGGAAATCAACCAACGGAAGCTGAAAATCAAGATTCAAATAGAACACCAATCCGATCAACAAGAATACAGATCTATCACTTTATATAGGGCTCAGAAATTCACACAGAATATTGTACCCGTCTGTACAAAAGAACTAGCCACAAAGACCACAAGTCCTAACCCAAACCGCACAAAGCAGCCACTACAATGGTTCGAAGAATCTACTACCAATCTATCCACTCTACTCCTCAATCGGACAATCATCAAGATTGGAATCACAAAGATGAACTCTAACACAAAGAATCGAAAGAGAAGACGGAGAAAACACGAAGAACAGAGAACACCCAAAAGCTTTCGCACTCAGCCAAAAACTTCACTCAACAGAATGAAAAATCACACGAGACAATGGCAATCCAATATCTAACATCTAGGAAACCATCCAACCGTAGATCAGGCTGCAGATCCAACGGACCAGAGCAACACACTTGGCATTTAAGTTTGGGCAGGGTCTTGGGCTTTTCCTTTTGAGTTATTGGGCAATAGTTTTAGTTCCAAAACTTTCCAGCAATTTGGGCTTTAACCCATTTCATCATCGCCCCAATATTGAAATCCAAATGTTACAAATGGCATCAAATTCCAACATACTTTTATTGTCTTTGATAACAATCGACATAGAAGCTAAAGCAGCAGCCATTTCTGCAACTAGATTTGGACATCTTTGACACTCGATAATAGGACGATCATAATTGATGTCCTATGGACGCATCCAATGGCAGCGATCATTTGGGGATTGTGTTGAACCAAATTACTTGGTAGAATAGAGAAGAAAATGGAAAAGGTAACAACAAGAACACAAAATCTCGTCGAAATTTTCAAGAAGATATTACACCGATGATATTTATTCTTGGGGGTATTTAAGGACAATGTCAATATTGTCCCTTAAATAACATTTTAATTTATTACTTAAAGAGAATGATAAAATCATCCTTTAGTATAAACCCAGCGTCACTATTAGAAAATGCTTATGTAGCTGAAAGCAATTAAGTTGTTGGTAATCCTACCTATCGTTCTTGTTGATAGATACCGAAAGTGAAAGTCTCTTCGATAATTTTTTGATGAAAACATAATCGTCAATGATAATCGACGAATTTCCATTTAGACATATATCTATAGGAAACATCAACGAATTTGATTGGATGTTATCGCATCAATTTTAGAGGCGACTTGTATTGGTAAATTCGTATGGATATGTCCATTTATATTTTCATTGATAAATTTACCAATGTAGTTCCATTGCTGAAGATGTAGTTTCTAGTAGGTAAATTTTCAATAAATTTGTAAGATATATTTCTTGAGAATAGAGAAAACAATTTTAACCATATATGACAATATTTTGTTTCAACTTTTAGCGTATAGGTAATGTTGTATTACAATAAGTTGATATCCAATCAGACGATCTACAAAATTAAATGTTAAGACAGTCACATGAATCATGACTCTAGCTTTTTGTAGACCCTATCAATCAAGGTTGCCATGGTGGTTGTGGCAGTATGACTACATATTGAAGAGGTCAAGGTGCTCCATGATTTAGTTCGATCAAACCACCAGTCAAATATCCCTAACATCGAGTTAAAACCACATTAAAATAATTCTTCATTTCACCATCTTGATAGTATCGTAAAAAAGATCACCTCTAGTTTTTTTAAAATGAGTAAAAAGATAGAGGTAAGAACACATAAATACACGGGTTTGGTTTTCAAATGTTCTCATAATATCTTCATATGAGTAGCCCCGTCCCTAGAACATTCTCAATAATAATAATAATAAGCTGTTCGTTCAGCTTACTTGAACTCCATGAAGCTTATGGTTCCAACATAGGACACCATAAGAGGTCCTCCCCTGAAATTGGGACTTGTAGCAAGAGGAAGATTGGAAATACTTCATATCGCATACTAAAGCCAAGTTACACCCCCCATCTAAACTTGTCCCAGTAATTAGTGGAAAGTGTAGCTTCAAAATGTCAGAATCATTATTATTGATTTGCGATTGAGAAAATATGAAGAGTTTTTTGGCATCATGCACGAGCTATCTTCGGTATTTTTTTATTGTCTTTGAAAACAATCGACGTGGAAGCTAGGGCAGCAACTATTTTTACAGCTAGATCTAGACATATTTGACACTCGGTAACAGGTGGAACATAATCGATGTCCTATAAACACAATCAACAGTATCAATCATTTGGGGATGATGTTGAACCCAATCACTTTGTAAAATGGAGAATGAAAGAGAAATGGCAACAAGAACACAAAATCCCGTTGGAATTTTCGAGAAGATACTACACCTGTGATAGTTATTTTTTGGGAGATCTAAAGACAATGGCAATATTGTCATTTTAATAACATTCTAACTTATTACTTAAAGAGAAGGATAAAATCATCCTTTAGGATAAATCCAGCATCAATACTAGAAAATACTGCTTTAGCAACCAAAATATTCCGCCGGTAACACAAACTATCGACGAAATTTTCCCATCAATACACACCGAAGGTGAAAGTCCCGTCGATAATTTTTTGACAAAAACATAATCATCGGTTATAACCGACGGATTTACCTTAGAATACATATCCATAGAAAACTGTTGGTAAATTTCTATGGATATGTCAATTTGTATTTTCGTTGGTAATTTACGAACAGTATTTCCTTCAAACAAAATGTCATCCCTAATTTCTAATGAAAATTTTTCCTACTAAACTAAATCCAATACAAATTTGCTTAAGTTTTTCAAAAAAAAAAAAAAAGTTGTACTAATTTATTATTCTTGTGAATTTAAAATATTAAAATTTATACAAAATAATACAGAATTACAAGTATTTTATTTCAACCCTATAAGTATGATTCTAGCTTGTACTACGAACTTTACAAACTGAAAGCTTGACATTTCAGTTATTCTTTGTAGAATTACGAAATACCCGTATGAGACTCTATTTCAACAAAATTAGTCTGAGATCGAGTTTTAGGGGAAGAAAATTAGGTGTAATTGAGAATGGGTGGGTCGGGGAAGAAATTTTTTTATTTTTTATTTCAAATTTGCCTATGAAAAATCTATGGCAAGTATTTTATAATATGTATTTATTTTCATTCAAAAATTACCTACAGAATACCTAGGAAATATGACTTACAACTGGTAGACATTATTGTTTTTGTTGGTAAACCTTGTTATTTTAATATAAAATAATTAATTATATATATATTCGGAAATTCGTTGGTAATCAATCACTGACGTCGCAGTTTCCAGTAGTGCATATTAGTCAAAGGTTAAGAAGAAAAATATTAGAAAATAAAGAATGAGGATAAAATTGTAATGATGGTCAAGGTTGGGGACCATTGCTGTAATTTACCTTATATATAGCAGTTTTTTTATGGATCAATATATTTATTCCATATTATCTTAGGAATATAAGGTTTTCAAGTGGGTCCCATATCTACATAATTAATAGTTGCGAATGTCTAGGCTAAAGATGTGCGCTTCTATAAATGAGATGAGCATTCATAACTTTAAAAGAAGAGAAATGCTATTCATCCCCACTCGGGATGAATCCCCAATCTATGTAGCGTTAATGTGACATTAAATGATAGGTGAAATTAAATAAGTCATTTAATTTCACATATCATTTAATCAATCATTTACATTCACGTAGACTGGGGATGAATAGTATTTTTCTTACTCTTGAATTCTTTTTTTACTACTATTGTTCTTGATCAAGGATTTCTTGCTTCATTCTTCTTTTACAAATTAGCTATGTTCTTGAAGCGTGATTTGTTAAACTTTATTTCCAAAATACTTGTATAATTGTTTTATTGAAAGAATGTGTCATTAACATCAAATTTGGAGAAAAAAAGGAATATATCGCTACCAAACATGAGCATATTTTGTATAATTTTTTATCATTTTGTTAGTGCATTATATAAGACTGAAAATGCACGTTCGAGTTCCAATCATATGCAGTAAATATAATTTTAATAAACTTAATGTAAAATCCAATTAAAGAAAAATTTATATCATATAAGAAGAATTAGAATTGCATATAGAAATGTCCGTCTCCCATCTTTCTCTTCGCCATGTCCCATCTCTTCTTCGTCCCTCTCTTCGCCACACACCGTCGCTTCGTCTCTCTCTTCGATGTGATGCGCAAAGAAGCACAGTGCACTGATGCAGATACATTGCTTCCGTCTCACTTTCAGATCATCGAGCAGCGCTTGCGTAAGGTTTGCTCACTTTAGACGACATTGTGGTCGTCACCACTGCAGTTACCGCTTCAGATTGTGGTGGTGGTATTAGCCTGCTGCTGCTTGTCTGAGAGAAATTATGTTTGGATTTTGTTATTGATGGTGTTGACGTTTTGATGGTGGTGTTGTTGGTGGTGGTGGTGGTGGTTGCGGTGTGGGTATTGGTGTTGTGGCGATGATGGCGGCTGCGACAACGATGGAGGTGGGGGAGTTTGTGACCAATTATCTTAGTTAATTGTGACAAATAAATTGGTTAATTAGTAACCAATATATAATATGTGACTTAAAAAAATTTGATTAGTGACTCACAATTTATTAAGTTGTGATCGAGAAATAACTTGTGACTAATTAATTTGTTAATATGTAATCGTGAAATAAGTTGTGACGTATATTATATGTGATTTGTGACCGATAAATAAATTGTGACAGTAAGATTTTTGATTTGTCAATTATAAAAATTTTAATTTGTCACCGACAAATAAATTGTGACCCATAAAATTTTTGATTTGTGAGGGTGAAATAATTTGTGACCAATAAATTTTTTTATTTATGATCGAGAAATAATTTGTGACTAATTAATTCAATAATTTGTGACCAAATTGTATAGAATTGTGACTTTAATAAATTTAGTTAATAAAATATATTTTTTACTAATTAATTCATAAATAAAATTTAATAATATCTAATTTTTGAAGTATTGAAACTTGTTTCTTAGTTTGAAATGGGTTATAGTTAACCTCTTAGATATGAAATTTTTTCTTATGAAATTATTTTGAATTAAACGCATGGCTTCTTCTAATTAGAAAAACTTTTAGAAGAAGCTCACATAAAGTGACTTTCTCTAAAAACTCTTCCAAAGAAGAAAGCCCTTCTATAATTTAATTTTCAAACATTAATTAAGGGAGTTTCATTAGAAAGCTCTTATACATAAAGTTGAAGAAAAAAAAAAATCCTCAAACGAATCATTATTATTTTAAATTGGAAATTATATAATTAAAGACAATAAATGATAGATATAAAGTTTTACTTGGCCTAAACGAATGTACTACTAGTAGCTACGACATCTTAAATCTATATATGAACATAACAATTAAATTTAAAACTATAGTTGTTTAAATATAATTTTGATTCAAATTTTTTTTAGATTTGACCGGATATAAAACTTTTGTTAGTGGCAGCCTTTCCCCCACACTCAAGAGGAAGCAAGAGACTGGTACGTCATCCTGCCACAAGGATCGATCACCTCATTTCATGATTTTGCTACTAAAATTTCTTTGTATTTCGTTAGTACATGTAAGGATTTTAATCGAACTTGTGGATTTATATATGAAATATTGTGTATTAAATTAAAATGGTAATTACATAAAACCATACTTTTCAAGATTCAAATTCATAAATCAGATTTCAAGTTTTAACTTTCAAAAATCAAATATTTTATATATAAATACAGTTTTTTTTTTACTTTTTTATATTTAATTAAATATTAATAATAATATGATAAAAATTAATATATACATACACCCACCCCACCCCCTAAATTCAAACCCTAAATTCACATGTCTCACTTCTCTCTCGCTCTCTCTCCGTCTCAGTCCTCTTCTCTCCCTCACCGCCACCACTACGCCGCCACCATGCTCACCAGGTCATTTCCCCCTTCTCCCTTCATTTCGGGGAAACACTTTCTCTCTCTACCTCTCTCTTCTCTCGCCGCTCTCCTCTCTCGCCACTATCACAATCGGACTCTCTCTCGCTGGCGGTTGGATGCGGTGGTGGTGTCTCAAAAACCCACCACCATTGTATCTCAAAACAAGCTCTGCTTTGGTAGGTTTTATCGGCGGTGAAATTCGTCGATTTGTAACTATCAAGAACGTATGTTAGCCTTTGCTGCCTGGTTAGATCTCAAGAATTTCCTGTTGATTATTTGGGCTTATTCTTTAATCCTGATTATTTGGGCTTATCCTGTTGTCGAAGAGACGGATTTTCCTTGGCTTCGTGGGTTGGCTATGACGGAGTTGTGAGGGATTTTATTGAGAGGGAGCGCACTGGTTGGCTGTGGTGGAATAGCAGTCCTTGGCGGAAGTGGATTGGATTTCCTATGTGGATTTGATTTGGTTGCGTTTGTAGTTGTTGGTAATGGCTGTGGTGGTGTCGTGGTTACGGTTGCTGGAGGTCATGGTAAGTTGGTGTATTGTTTTGTGTATGGTGGGTGTGGCCGAATCTGAGTTGGTGTATTGTTGTGGTGGTGGCAGCGATAGCGATGTGGTTGGTGGCAGTGATGACTCATGAGGTAGTGGTCACGGGGGTTGTCACAGTTGTCGGGAGTGGTCACAGAAGTATTGTTGTGGTGGTGGCTGCGACGACTATGTGGCTGGTGGAAGTGATGACTCATGAGGTGGTGGTCACGGGGGTGGTCACAGAAGTCAGTGGTGGTCACGAGAGTGGTTACAGAAGTCGCTGGTGGTCACGAGGGTGGTTACAGAATTCAGTGGTGGCGATCTTAAAATTGTGACTAAAAATTAATCTGTGACGGGGATGGTCACAGAAATTGGTGGTGGTTACAAAAAAAAAAAATCTAACTGTGACCTTAAAATTGTGACTAAAAATTAATCCGTGATCAATAAACTTGAAAATATGTGACTGATAGATAACTCTGACATGTAATTTTTTGATCCGTGATCAATAAAATAATATGTGACCTGATTTGTGATCTCGAAATAATCCGTGACGTGACATACAAAATTTTTGATTGTGACCAATAAAAAAATCGTGACCTATAATTTTTTTGATTTGTGACCTCAAAAATAATTTGTGACCAATTAATTATATACATTTGACCATTAATTGTATAATTGCAACAATATTATATTTAATTAATAAAATAAATAAATATTTAATTAATAATATAAATAATTGTCAGAATCGAAAAAGTCATCGGAAAAGTTCGCCGGAAGTCGTCGGAAAGTTCGTCGGAGTAAGGCGGTGATCGGAACGGTCGCCGGAGCGGTATGGGTGGTGAATGTGGGATGAGTTAATTATATTATATTAGAATTAAATATTTAATAATAAATTAAATTAATAATTTATTATTTCATAAATAAAAATTTTAAAAATTTTAATAAAAATCTGATTTTGGTAATTTCAAATTTGTTTTCTTATTTTTGAAATATACTAAACTTATTCTCTTGAATATGTAATCTTCCCTAAATTAAAAGCTATCAATTTTGGTTAAACTCGTTTAGAGTGATCTAATAAAATTTCGATATTTTGAGATTTAAAGCATCTAATTAAAGTATGTACTTATATGTGTAGAGTCTGGACATGTTCCTAATTTCATGATGGGTTGGATTATGTCAATGGTCCGTTAGTATAAATATACGGTTATGGTCTTCGAATCACATGTTCTGTTCATTCTATTCTGTCTCCCATCTTTAGAGAGAAACAAAGGAACAACTTGTTGAACTGGAAGACTAAAACCGCAGAACTTGTTCATTGCAATAACCATGTCTGATTCAGGTACGCTTCCGCTTTTAGGGGGGCGGCATTCTATATATATATATATATTTATTTATTTATTTATATTTATATTTAAGGTTTTGGATGGATTTGGAGGCAGGGGTATGGGCTGGAAATTCGAAGTGTTTGGGCCCTTGTTTCAATTTAAAATTAGCTTTAGTATTTACAGTTTCAGCCCTTAAGTTTGCGACTTTGGTTATTTCAGCCCCTAAGGTCATAATTCACTCTATTAGGCCATTTAAAGTTCCGGGTTTAATATTTTAGTACCTAAGGTTTGAAAATTAATTAATTTAGGCCATTAAAGTTCTGAAATTTTGTAATTAAGCCCCTGAAAGTTCGAAATTGGTTTAAGTTGACCTCTAAAGTTTTAAATAATTAATTTTTGGATCTTTAAAGTTTTGCATAATTAATTTTTAAATCCTAAAATTTTCAATAATTAATTATTGACCCCTAAAGTTTTGGATAATTATTTTTTGATCCATTAAGTTCTGAATTATCAACCTAAAGGTCCCTAAAGTTTCAAAATTACTCAAATATGCAAATTTGGTGATTCTTTTTTCAAATTTTGGTACAAAGGACTTTTTTGAGAGGTATAATATTCGAAAGTGAATTAATTGAATCAACATGTTGTCAAAGAAATCTCTCTTGTGGAAATTAATTAACTTGAAATATTATAAGGTGTTTGTGTGCTATTCATGCAAATATTTGATCGGCCCAAAGGAATGTCAATATTTGACCGAATTGCACATACACATGTGGTGATAAATATGTGGCGATATTTGGTTTAACCTGTGATCAATAAATCGGTTCAAAGAAATGTTTATTGATTGACATATTTTTTTTATTGTTAATGTTTGATCACTACAACAAGAGTATCACTTACAAATCAATATTTCTGTCCAAAGACTAAATATCGATGTTGTGTTAGGTATCTTGTGATGGGCCCTACCACTATTTGAAATTATTATTTGCATATTAAGGATTGTGAGCCATCCAACTTAATCATTCTCTAATTCAATTTCAGGTTCTGCTGCTAATATCTCTGCTAGCATCAATTCTATTCCAATGCTTAATGACACCAACTTTAAGGCATGGCGAGAGAACGTAATAATTGTTCCCGGAGTCTTGGATCTGGATCTTGTTTTACGGGTCGATCAACCTACTGCACTTACTAATAAGAGTACCTCTGATGACAAGATGAAGATGGAAAAGTGGGAATGATCTAACCGCATAAACTTGATGACCATAAAGCGTGCTATTTCAGAAGCATTTCGGGGCACTATGTCCGATAAGGTGACTACGACTACGAGTTTCCTTGAGAATCTTGAGAAGATGTTTGCCAAGAATGAAAAGGTTGAAACTAGTACACTTTTGGAAAATCTTATCTCAATGATGTACAAAGGGAAATGAAACATACGGGAGTACACTATGAAAATGTCTTACATTGCTTCAAAACTAAAGGCACTCAAGTTGGATGTATCTGAAGGCTTGTTAGTGCACTTGGTTCTGATATCCCTTCGGGCACAATTCAGTCAATTTAAGGTGAGCTACAATTGTCAAATAGACCCATGGTCCCTTAATGAGCTCATCTCACACTGTGTCCTAGAAGAGGAAAGATTGAAGCATGACAAGACAGAAAATACTCATTTAGCCACCACCTCTAAGGACAAAATGAACAAGAAAAGGAAAATTGATAAAGAAGCTGCGGGTACAGCATCACAAAAGAAACAACATAAGGAACCAACTGAGGGTAGTTCTTTCCTTCTGTGGAGCTGCAGGTCATAGGAAGAAGAATTGTACCAACTATCACGCATGGCGTGCCAGAAAGGTATTCTTCTTAATTTGGTTTGTTTTGAGGTTAATTTAACTTCGGTTCCTAGATACACGTGGTGGATAGATTCTGGTGCAACAACTCACATCAGTAATGAGACATTTATTCCTAGATACACGTGGTGGAAAATTTAGGTTATTGTAAAAAATACTGGATTTTATTTGGATCTTAATGAGACATTTATTGTACCGTCTTTTCGACAGAATTTGATTTCTATTTTTGCTTTGGACAAATTTAGTTATTCTTGTTCATTCGAGAACGAAATATTTAGTTTGTTCATAATTCAAAATTGGTTGGTTCCAGTTCTTTATCAGGTTACGATAATCTTTATTTAATTGATACGATTATTTTTTTTAATGAATATTTGCTTGTAAGTACTCGAGGTGTAAAGTGAAAATTAACTTGTGAGAATTCGGTCTCGTTATGGCACAAGAGATTAGGTCACATCTCCAAGAGGAGAATTGAGAGACTTGTGTCTAACAAAATTCTCGATCCCCTTGACTTTACGGATTATGATATGCGTGTTAACTATATAAAGGGAAAACAAACCAATAAAAGGAGATTTCAAGCCAACAGGACTTCAGACGTCTTAGAACTTATACATACGAACATTTGTGGACCATTCTCTATGGCTTCTTGGAATGGTCAACAGTATTTTATAATGTTCATAGACTACTTTTCAAGATATGGCTATATATAGCTCATTCATGAAAAATCACAGTCACTGAATGTGTTCAAAAACTATAAAACTAAAGTTGAAAACCAACTCGGCAAAATGATTAAAAGCGTCAAATCTGACTGTGGTGGTGAATACTATATGGTAGATATGACGGTTTAGGTAAACAACATTCAGGACCATTTGCTAAATTCCTAGAGGAATATAGTATCATCCCACAGTACACTATGCCAGGTTCGCCCACTATGAATGGTGTTGCTGAAAGACGAAATAGAACGCTTAAGGACATGGTAAGGAGTATGATTACTCATTCTACCTCGCCAAAATCACTATGAGGTGAAGCATTAAAGATCGCAGCGTATATACTCAACCGAGTTCCAACTAAGGCTACTGATAAAACTCCTTATGAGCTTTAGACAGGTAAAATGCCTAGTTTGAAGGACTTTCACATTTGGGGATGTCTAGCTGAGGCAAGGCCCTATAGGCCAAATGAAAATATACTGGACGCAAGAACTATCAGTTGTTATTTTATTGGATATTCTGAAAGGTCCAGGAGTTACAAGTTTTATGATCCCATAACTAAGGCAATTTTCGAAACAAGAAATGCACGGTTCTTTGAGGATGTCGAGTTTGCGGGGGAGGAGGGGGGAGAAAGGGTTATGGACTTTGTCTTTGAGGAGGAATATGTTGAAATTCCTCTAATTGCCATTGACAATGATCAGGATCGGGTTTCTATTCCTAACGTTGTTCAAGAAGCAACTCCGAATCAAGACAATGTCATTGTATCTCCCTCTGAAGGTCAACAACTTGTTCCAGAAGAACAAACTATACAGCCTCAAGAACTAATGCTATTAAGAAGGTCCACTAGAGAAAGGAGAAGTGCGATTTCAGATGATTACATTGTATTTCTCCAAGAACATGAAGTTGAAATTGGAGTGGTGGAAGATGATCCGATCAACTTCCGTCTAGCCATGGAAAGTTCTAACTCTCAAAAGTGGCTCGATGACATGAATGAAGAGATAAAGTCCATGAAGGACAACGACGTGTGTGATCTCGTTCCATTGCCTGAAGGTGCGAAACTCATTGGTTGCAAATGGATATTTAAGATCAAGAGAGATTCGAAAGGTAATGTGGAGAGGTATAAGGCTCGTCTTGTCGCAAAAGGCTTTACACAGAAAGAAGACATCGATTATAAAGAGACTTTCTCTCCGGTTTCTTCGAAAGATACTTTCAGGATTATAAAGGCATTGGTAGCCCATTTCGATCTTAAGTTACATCAGATGGATGTTAAGACAACGTTTCTTAATGGTGACATTGATGAAACAATCTACATGGTACAACTAGAAAACTTTGTGTCAGATGATGCAAAGCAAATGGTTTGTAAACTAAAGAAATCCATCTATGAACTCAAACATGCCTATCGTCAATGGTACTACAAGTTTCAACAAGTGATCATCTCGTATGATTTTGAGATGAATTTGGTAGATGATTGTATATACCATAAGTTCAGTTGGAGTAAGTATATTTTTTTGATTTTATATGTCGATGACATATTACTTGCCAGCAACGATATAGATTTATTGCACGAAACCAAGAGATTTTTAGTAAGGAATTTTGAGATGAAAGATTTTGGTGATGCCTCTTTTGTATTAGGAATTCAGATACACCGGGATCGTTTTCAGGGTATTCTAGGATTATAACAAAAGAGCTATATCGAAAAGGTACTTAAAAGATATGGCATGCAAGATTGTAAACCAGGTGACACCCCTGTGGCTAAATGAGACAAGTTCAGTTTAAGTCAATACCCAAAAAATGATTTGAAAATTAAAGAAATACAGAAGATTCCTTATTTTTCAGCTATATGGAGTCTGATATATGCTCAGGTCTGTATGCGTCCGAATATAGCGTACATTGTTGGGATGTTAGAGAGATATTTAAGTAACACGAGAATAGATAATTGGAAAGTAGCCAAACGAGTCATGCGTATTTATAGAGAACAAAAGACTACATGCTCACATACAGGAGATCGAATTAGTTGGAGATCATCGGTTATTCTGATTTCGATTTCGTGAGATGTCAATATAGTAGGAGGTCCACTTCAAGGTATATCTACCTGCTTGCTAGAGGTGCTATTTCATAGAAGAGTGCTAAGCAGACACTCATAACTTCTTCCACCATGACAGCAGAGTTTGTAGCATGTTATGAGACATCAAATTATGGAATATGGCTGCGAAATTTTGTCATTGGGCTATGAATTGTGGATAATATAGAAAGACCACTCAAGTTATTTTGTGACAATAAATCAGCAGTGCTGTATTCTAATAACAACAGGAGCTCGATGAAGTCAAAACATATAGAGATCAAATTTCTGGCTGTTAAAGAAAGAGTTCAGAGTTGATAGGTGTCAATAGAGCATATTGGGACAAACTCCATGGTTGCGGATCCGCTTCCTAAGAGATTGATACCCAAAGTCTTTCATGAGCACACTACTTATATGGGTGTAATATCTCTTGAAGATATCTAGTTTCAGTGGGAGTTTGTATATATGTGCTTTTCATATTAGATACATGTACGACATTGGATATGGTTTATGGTTAAAGTAATTTTCAGTTATAAAGTTTTTGATTTATTATCTCTGAACCCATTTGAAAATGATCCCACTAAGGTATTAAGGTGGATCAGTTGGAAATAGGCATATTAAGATCACATCACATGTAATTTTCATGCTACACATCCATGCTTGATCCATGTCATTCAGTCATGTCAATATACGTGACCATTGATAGGTTTAGTTACGATATAAGTAGCGAAGTCGCTTTGATCCTATGTTGATATGATTGATGGACCGAATTGTTTGGGGATGCATTCAGCAATGATAGCAAAATTTTGAGTACTCATAAGGTTATGTTTAATGCACAAATATAAGGTAACACATAGCCCAAGTGAGAGATTGTAAGGATTTTAATCGAACATGTAGGTTTATATGTGAAATATTGTGTATTAAATCAGAGGCTATCAATTTTGGTTAAACCCGTTTAAAGTGATCTAATAAGGTTTCAGTATTTTGGGTTTTAAAGTATCTAATTAAAGTACGAGCTTATATATGTAGAAACCGGGTCTGTTCCTAATTTCATGATGGGTCAAATTAGGTCAATGGGCCGTTAGTATAAATATATGGTTAAGGTCCCCAGATCACATGTTGTGTTCATTCTATTCTGACTCCCATCTTTAGAGAGAAACAAAGAAATAACGTGTTGATTTGAAAGACTAAAATCGCAGGACTTGTTCATTGTGATAACCATGTCTGATTCAGGTACACTTCCGCTTTTAGTTAATAAGTTCTTGATGATCCAATATGAACGATCCATATGAAAGAATATTATTTTCTCCAATAGTACCTGCTAGAGCGAGGCATCAATTGGGCTCATACAGGTGGTATAGAACAAAAACAAACTGCTTCGGATTATGTTACATGGTTTAATAGGGCTAGACTATGGTCTTTGTCATTTAGAGGGGCAGATGTAGGGGGAACTAGACTGGGCATCCCCGGACCATGTTAAAAAAAAATGATTCATGTGCAAAGCAAAAGCAAAAGCAAAAGTAAAAGTAAAAGCAAAAGCAAAAGCAAACAATAATGAGTAAAAGCAAGGTCTGATGCAAACCAAAAGTAAAAGCAAAAGTGAAAGTAGAAGTAAAAGCAAAAACAAGGCAATTAATTTGGCCGTTCTTTCTTTTGCACGGTTTTGGTCGGAGCAAGGAAGTCGTTTCTTTCCTATTGGGTAAATTCTATTAGTGGAAATTCAATTCTATTTGTTTGCATGGCCCCGCTCGGTTTTCGTGTGAGGCTTGTGTTTCTGAAGGACTAGGTTCAAATTGTAGAAGATTTCATAACTTGTTTTTCTTTATAAGTTCTTTTTGTCCTTTAAAACTTTTCAGCAATTTTATGACAGGCTTCTTTCTAATTCCAACTCCTGTGCATTAACATTTTTTTTAGTGAAAAGGGTGGAGGTTTTGTTCAAATATGCTCCTTGGACGAAGATTATTGACATGGAGTGAGTGACAGGGTGTGGTGGCAAGGTGGGACTGGGTGTAGGGGAGGACCCAGACCATTTTCTTGTGGGGTAAAAAATAAGAATTCAAAAATATTTAGAATTACATATCATTAACTAAAATAAATCAATACGCTATTACAATTGTAGCCTACGCGTTTTCATACTCTAAAAACGTCGTATAATTACATCGTTATCAATATTGTAAGTACATCGTTTTCTATATATGCAACCAAACTATTAGTTAACCATTGATCTCCCATCCGACTACGCAGTCGATTCTTGACAATTTTCATTGCAGAAAATATTCTCTCTACAATAGCAGTAGCAACTGGAAGAATTAATGACAATGTTACAAGCCGGTAAACTAATGGATACACTTCATATTTTTTTTCGTTTCAACCAACTTTTCTGCAAGATAATTAAGACCTAGTAAGCCTTGAAACTCTTCGGTTGTGTGCATATCAATAATATATGTCTGAATTTGCTCTTTAAGAACCAAGATCTCTACTGGTGTAAAATTTTTGGGATAATACTCACACAACTGAATTAACTCGTCCTTGTTGAAAGCCGAAAATGAATTATCTGGACAAAAGCATGAAACACAAATGAGTAAATCACTATTTACCTCAGATAAACGATCATTCAACTCTTGAATTTGCATATTGATGATAACATAGAAGAAATCCACACGAAAGTGATGCATATTTGTCATTCCTTATGTGTTACGCCGTGAATGGCCTAGAGGTATAAAAATATCATCCATGTTGGGAACATCGAGGTTGTACATTTCGTAAAAATAAGAAACTTTTCTTAAAAATGATTCTCATTCATTGTCCATCATTGCTTGGAGTCGTTCTTTGCATATTTTCACTAATTTCGTAGCGTTGACAATATCTTGATCTCTCCTTTGCAATATGCAAGAATCAGTAACTAATATGCACGAATTAGCTTCAATTCAATTGAAAATCCAATACCTAAATTAATTGAAAAATGGATTGAAGATGAGAGACGAATTCACCGTGCGTAGGTAGCGTGCGCATGAGAAAATTAGGGATTTCAGATTTTTGAATGGGGGGATATCAAAGTCACTGCCTTATGAGTCATAATATATTAGTTGGGTTGGGTCAATAAATGAATTATGAATTAATGGATTGGTGTAGAGTGTAATTGGACTTGGGCTTGTGAGTTGTGGATTGGGTTGCTCTTGAGTAAATGGTAAGTGTTAGGTTAAAAAAATAAAAAATAAATAAAAACTCAAAAATAAAAAAATAAAAATAAAATTGTGGGGTCATGTGACCCCACATGACCCCATGTGGGTCCGCCCCTGACTGGGTGTTGTATTTAATTTTTTAAAACTGACCAATCATGTATTGTTAAAGTGTGGGGATCACAAATGTAGCAAAGCTGAGTGACAGGCCTTTTTCTCAAATGTATTGTTTAAATTGTCCAATCATGTTTTACTGACACAGAGTAAGTGACAGGCTTCTGTCTTTGAGTCGGTCGTTGAGCCTATTATTGTAGCAAAGTTCGGTTTTGTTTAAGTGCGGGGACCACAAATGTTGGGTGTTGGTTTGAGTATACCCATCGGTTAATTAATTAGGCTGTATTTCTCTTGCAACTTTGGAGAACAATTTTGGACGTGTTTGATGTGAATTTTTTAAAGATGCATTTTGTGAAAAGTAATTTTTTTGAGAATATGCACATAAAAAGGTAAAGAAAAACTATAGTCTACGTGCAAAATTATTATATCGAGAGAATATGTTGAAAATAATTCGGACAGTTCAATGTATATAATCAGGTTCATGCCAAAAGCTCAATAATTCGGACAGTTCAAAGAGACGTTGAAGTGATTTATGGGAAATACGCACCATTTCAGTTTCTCGCTTGTTGGTAAGTTGTTAAAGAAAAAAATCTCTGTTTCAAGCCTTTTCTTCTACAGTTTGGACTCGGGTTTAAGTTTTCTAGCCGGGCTTTCTTTTGATCAGGTCAGAAGTATGGCAGTTCTTTGAGGAATGGTTTGGAAAGCTAAGTGAGATACCCTCTTCTGGTTATAAACTTATTACTGCTGCTAATATGAGGCCAAAAAGAAATGGAGAAAATAAGAGGATTAAGGTATCAATGGAAAATATTTAATAATAAAAACAAAGTGAAGTATGATTTATGCTCTTTTGTATCAGTGCATACCTACTATTTATATGATCTAAACAAGATTTGGTGTTATAATTGTTCTTTTTCTCTTATTAAAGTTATCTTTCGCGTTTGAAAATGTAGTCGAGGGTATATTTATTCTCTCTAAGTGTTGGTGTGATCCGCCAATTTCCTCCCTTATGTATTTCAAATCATGCTACAGTGACATAATTCTTGACACAATGATTGACATAGTGCCACATGATACTTTATCATTGAATTGCTTTAAATACAGTTAACTTTTTCATCTAATCACATCATGCCATAATTCTTGACACAATGATTGACATAGTGCCACATGACATTTCATCATTGAATTGCTTTAAATACAGTTAACTTTTTCATCCAATCATATCATGCCAACATTCATTACGTTCTGTCATCCACCTCTTGGCGCAGTGGCATAGCCTATATTTGTAAATGTTGATTCTAAGATAAAGCTGTCCAATTGCTGGACATCTGCTAGCTTCATTCTCATTTTAAGAGGATCGAAGGCTTTTATTTCTCATAATTAGAGCAAGTTTAATCATAAGAAATGAGATAATCAGGCTAGGACCTGTTTTCATCTCTTGAAAATGAAAAATCAGGTGGAAACTAATTATAAAGATTTTACATGGTTTACCCTTTTTTTTTTTTGAATATTTTAAATAAAAACAATAGGAGAATAATCTCTCTATAATCTCTCTCTCTCTCACACACACACACACACACACACATTCCCTAGTTTTAATTTCATTTGCTATATCAGGAAAACCCCAAGTTCGATGAAATCACACAAGATCGGTAGCTAAATCTCCATTGATAATCTGTCTACCATTTTCGTTTCATTTGGGTTTTGCTTCCTCCTTGCAACAACTATTTTGCCTATCACAAAATTTCCAAAATGAAGTAGCATCCATCAATGGTCATCACTTGAGAAAGTCGAACATGGACTGGCTCATACCCATAGCTGGTCTGCTTCAGGCCACCCTAGCTGGTCCAGTCCAATGATACCACTATTTCTTCCTCCCCAGAAAATGTTCTATATACTAGGCCAAAAAATTGAGAGTTCTTACTATGGTTACATTTCTAACCATATATTGCCACTTGACATCGACAATATGGTTAAATCTTCCGTTCGATGAACAAATTGTATTTCATTACTGGCTTGAACCTCCACGATATATGCCAGTTGACTAATGTGAAGGGAAAAAAATAAAAGTTGAAATAGCATACAACTTTTCATTCTGAAACCAGTAATGTATACAGGATAATGCATCATGAAACAGTAACATATATTACATAAAGCATCTTTCAGCACTTACATAATACTCCAGTAGCACCACAAGTGCATGTGAATTACTAATGAACAATATATTATAGCTTATTTCTTTACTTAATACTTCTGGTCACTCTTTCTGCTTTGTCAGCTTAATGAAATTGTGCTCCATCCTAGAATCCTGACGCAACTAAGTGCTGGTATTGAACACCATGAATGTTTCGAACAAAACAACATAACAAGAATCAAAAGATTAAGTGATTCGAATTTTTAAGAACAATAAAAGTAATGCTAACTGATAAGCTATTATAATCAAGAAGACAACATAAAATGAGTAAAATGATGGGATTTGTTACACTAGAATTGAGTATCTTAGAATGAATTAATTAATCAAACCATGCTAGCTGCTGAAGATAAAGAACGTGGTAAATGTTTTTACGCTAATGTTTTACCTCAGGCTCTAGCCTCTGGCGGTGTATCAGGCTGCTTTCCTGGCATAGCATCTTGAAAAGCAGGGAGTTCTTTGTACGCCTCGTTAATCCTCGACAGGATAGGAAAATCATTCTGCCCACATATCGAGGTTAAACTTATCAATGGAAAATTATCCTATACAAATACAGATGTGTAGATAAATGCACCTACATTTAAGAATTAAATGCAATGAGGCAAGGTAAAACAGGTCTACCGTGCACTCCTTCAGAAAAGAAAGATGTAAACTGATGTTGTAGTTGTTAAAAATCCACAACAAATACGATGCAGATGAAAAGACTGAAAGCCGAAATAGGATAAATTCACTCTCCCCCAAAGGGAAAGATGATTGGATTTCATGGCTGTTGTTTTAGGATAACTCAATGAACATGAAACAATGCTGCATGAACCTGGGGACCATTCAATTTGATGAACTTGAAAGAAAAGCAGATGAATAGCATACAACTGATCAAAATTTCTTCAAGAAAATGGAAATTTTAAAATCTTTCAATTGCATTACTTCAAGAAGTATAAAGTTCCTTATATATGATAGGATTTTGGTGAAGGGCCTACCATGTCAACATTGAATCTTCTGACTGAACCATCAATCTGGGGTGCCAGAAACAAATCAGCCTGCAAGTTTATAGCCGATGAACAAAAAACTTAAAAAATACTCCAGATATATGTATAAATCCAATGTATGCAAGATGATACTGCAATTATATCATAATTAGATTATATATAAGTAGTCAAATTAGACTAATTTACATTTGCTCATGGCCTAATATTTTAGGATGTTTGAGGATAAAAATACAGTGAAATTTTTATTGAGGACTCAACTGTAATTCAATTAAAAACTTGGATTCATCCTAAGTAATTGGTACAAATTTGGACCTGGCCAGACCATTAACCTGATAAGTTTCAATTTGTAATTCAAGTATGAAAACATGCACCGGTAATAAGCAAAATATATACGAGGAAAGAAACGAACCAGGAAAACTTCATTCCCAGTGGCATATCTTCCAGCATAATTTTCTAATAGCTTCTCCAGAGCTGCAGATTCAATTGGAATAAGAAAAGTGACTGTATTTTGAGAAACAAAATAGAACTGTAGCAGCACAAATCAAATAGTTACTAGAATATTCAGATGATAACCATATTTAGCATAAACTACCTATTTCTAAAGTAGGTGGCACGAGCACAACTTACAATTCAATTGATATTAGACTCACCAGTGATTTTTCAACTCAAACACTTATTTCCCTGTCAGACTAAGCAAACTGCTTCTCTTCTTCTTTTACCCTTTAGTGACTTGGATGATGGAAGGCTTAATAACAGTCACAAATCACTTATAAAAAGATAACGACTTCTTCCAAACTTCAGTGAAGAATAATTACTTTGTCATGCTGGCAGAACATGTAGTCAGTCAATTCTACAAGTATGACTTGTCCAAGTTCCATGTATAAGCATAACATTTCAAAAATAGCACAAAATTTCGACAATTAAAGAACGCAGAGTTCGGTGATTCATAGAAGAAATCCTTGACACAAGTGGCCAGTCTACCTCATTCAGGGGAAAATACATCACTATAAAGAGCCAGCCAGCTGCCAAAACTGATGGAAAGTAAAAGAAGAAAACCCAAGACAATGATATTCAAAACGCATTATTTGACACAGAAACTACTTTTAGAAAAGTATTGGAAAACAAGGTTGCATATCCACATAAGATGTCATGGAATACCCATGCTTCTAGAACGCATAAAAAAGACCTTCACTTAAGTAAAAAAATAAAAATTATACAATTTTAGTTACTGTCAAAAGCCTTAAACTACCATATATATTTAATTAATGGTTCATTACAATAAATTTTGGCAATTGATCCTTTATCATGTCATTCTGAATGTACAACCCACATATTGCTATCCATTTATTATAAATCAGACAATACCTATCCTATTGCATCAGTTACTATTAGAATTTTGTTTTGAAGTGTTGAAAAAGAGAATATATTATATTATTCGACAATGCAATCAAGGTGTTAAGTCTGTAATCAAGTTAGCTATATTTCTATATGCAATGTGGCAGTCACTTCTACTAGAAATGGTTTCTCCTCCTGATATTTCTTTTCTTTCTTCACAGAAAGGGCATAAAGGTCAATGCTCACCTGCAAAGCCTTTTCGTATATGAGTTTGAGCCCAAGGAATTTTCTCGTCAGGGCCAAGTTTTTCATCAATATATCCCTGAACATTAAAAAATCAATTAAATATTCAATACACAATGATGAAAACATATCATGCTCACAAGTAAATTGGAAATTTTACAGTGAGGAAAATGAAATTGGCGTCAAAAGGGAAATTTTACACTCACGAGGACAGGTAAATTCTGGAGAGGTTGTATGCTTGCAGAAACCAAATTTGCAGCCTGCAATGAGTAAAACATGAAGAAGAAAAGTTAGTAAAAAAAACCTAAGAAGAAAAGATAAATAATTGTATGATTTATTTAGAAGTTGCAAATATCAGGAGGTAAATTTTTCAAGTCATTACTTTATTCAATGTCCTCAAGCACATTCTCCACCACATAAAGAACAAATCTATTAAAACTACCAAAATTAATTATTGTTAGTGTACTTTTAGTAGTATATATCAAGATTTTTCCTTTCTTTCCCCCCATCCCTTCATTCCCCTTAACCAGTACGATAATATTTATTATGTGCATATAGTTATAAAGTTCACCACAAGCTTATACTATGCGTGCTCTTTAACATTGGATACCCAAGTAGATTGGTCATCGCATCTTCTTTAGGGGTCTGTCTTAGGGAAACTTTGTTTTTATAATTCCAACCAAAAGAGAGAATAAATGTTTCCATGAACATTTTTGCAGTAACTATGATAACCTGATCCTAACCTTTTAGCGTTAGTGAATAATTAGCGCATTAGTTTGTAGACATGATACTAAATAGATCAAATTGCTCCTAAGATAACTGGGGAAGAGTCATAAGTTCTTTGACTTGTATCTTGTAGTAATCAACCTTCGCTAGGTAATGCCAGAAGTGAGGAAGATATTTCGATCCAAAGAGCTCATTGGAAAACGAAAATAGTTATTGATAGCACAAGTGTAATACTTTCAACCAAATAACAAAATTCCCAAGCAGAGATATTTAACCAGCAATTGTTCACCTGGTAATTGAGAGCCCTTTTCTGAAGATCTTTTGGCAACAATGGATGCTGAGGATACTTCTCTTCTAGATACTACAAAATTGTGGTCTCCAGTCAACAACATCTTTTGATAGTGAGGTGGAATTATACCAAATTCACGATTAATCAATTCTATATTGCTATAATTAATGAAGAAATTCACCAGTAATATAGCAAAAGAGTCTGCAACTACAAAGTCACCATCCACAAGTACTGGCACGTATCCAAGTGGATTAAGCTTCAAAAACTCTGCAATCCCGACAAATAGAAAAGTGTAACAAAAAATTCATATGATAATAATCAACTGAAGCTACATATAACTTAGCAATACAGATAACAAGTTTATGTCAACATTTATACATAACTGGAAAAAAAAAAAAAAAGAGGGTGGAAGGGGAAAGAGTCAAACCTGGAGATTTCTGGTCTCCTTTGAGCAAGTTAATTGCAATATACTCATAATCTAACCCTGTTTATTCATTTCAAGGTTGCATTTGTTTCATTCATTATATAAAAAAAAGGAGGAATTAAGCAAAAACAAATCAAGAATTCAAATTAATGAAGAAAAAATCAAGACCTTTTAATTTCAGAGCAATTCGAACGCGGCAAGAACAAGAGCTCCGCCAGTACGAATAAAGCTTCAGCTTTTTTGAATCCTCACCAGTGCCACTTGCCTAAATATAATTACAAGATGTAAAATTTCATTAACACAAAAATTAAAGTTGAAATTAAATTCGAAAAATTTACCATGACTGGAGAAAGAGCGATTGCAATTCTGGACCGGCCGGGGGGGTTTATTTATCAGATCGACTTCAGCTTGTACGTGTTTTCAGCCGGCAGTAGCTGATTGGCTGTTATTTATTTATTATTTAAGAGCATGTTTGGGTCCATTCTTTCAAAATAATGCATTTTGGAATGATATATGAATTAACATAGAACACACTTGCCCATTTTTGGTTGGACAATGACAAGAAAAAAAAAAAGGTTTTTTTCCATTTGTACTAGAAGATGTTGACAACATCTCACAGTGGGCCCCAATGTGATAAAAAAAATTATTACACAAGCACCCACCATGTGTGAGAGGTTGTCAACCAAACCACCTCTCCCTTTGTACACGTAGCACGGCTAAAAAAAAAGGATCAGACCATAAATCTGTATTAATTTTGGTAGAAATGCTTCTGTACAAGCAGAAAAATTCATTTGAAATAGTATTTTGTCCTACTTTGGTCCACATTAAATTAAAATTCATTTTTCATTTTTCTTATTAATCACATATTTTTCAATAAAATAATATTACGCGTAAACGTAAAAAATTTCTCTTCTTTTTCAACCACACATTCTCCAAAAAAATTAATGTTCTTATTAAAATGTGAAATAATGGAGCCCAAATAGAGATTTTAATAGAAAATGTGTGATTAAAAATTAAGAAAATTTTTGTATTTACGTGTAATATTATTTTATTGAAAATGTGTAGATGAAAATAAGAGAAAAACATAGATATATTTTGAAAATAATGAAAACCAAACAAGGGTTAAATTTTGTTTTACTAAAGTAGCTCTACAATTTGACGTTCATATTTAATTTTTAGGTAATTATATTTACACTATACTTTTTATTTCTTACACTACATTTTAATTATATTTAAGGTTCTCATCTTTACTCATTATATTATTTTTATTCTTATGCGCAAGCTTTCTATTAGTTAACGCGTTTTGTTTTTAATAAAAGTTTATATTCAAAATGTTCGTTGAAATAATGTATAAATAATTATTTTTCAAAATTAAATAAATAAAAAAAAATCGAAAAAATATTTCTTCCCTCATTTCAAAGCATGGAAACAAAATATTTTGATAGAAACCATCATCAAGAACCAGCTATACTAATTAATGGAATGTTGAAGATAAGAATTCGACCAAAAAAATGAAGAAAAAAATAATTGCTACAACGAGCAAAGATTGAGAAGCTCAACTATAATTAAAATGTGGTGTAACAAATAAAAACAATGGATGCTATTATAACCACCCTTAATTCTGGGTTACTAGTGCAAAATCCCTTACTTTTGTTCCTATCGTGAAATACTTCTATCCTTTTAAATTGACAAAAAAACCTTTCTATAAGACTCTTGAGGTGCGAAAGTGCTGCCGTTGAATCCACTTAAAGAGGTCCAAAATGTGTAATTTTGCCTCTATTGCTGAATATCTCATATCTTTTTAGATTTGTCAAAAACCTTCGTAGATGACATTTTAAGTGTGGAATAAAGTATTTTATTTTCTAATAAAGTCTTGTGAAATAACAAATATATCCCCTCTATAAATAAAATAAAATAAAAAGAACAAATAAATAAAGAATTAATTGCAACAGTAATTCCACAATTAAAAAAAAAAGTATTGATGCGTTCCAAATAACTAATTAAAATTACAGATAAAAACATCCATCTTTCCCACCTACCACCTTTTCATACTAACCCCGCTACCACCTGACCGAGGCTTTATACTCATTAAAACAAAAAAGTATTAATGTTTGTTGACAAATGATCATTACATGATATCAGCATATTTTCATCTATATCACCAATATAATGATTTTATTCGGAATCTCTACCGATAATATCGTTGACTATTACCAATTGAGTTCCCATCAATAACTATTTCTCTATCGATTATCATCAACTGAGACGTCTCTAAAACTCATTATTTCACCATTATTCCAACATGAAAATGAGAACCTAATAACACGGGATTGGTGCCTAATTTCATCTTAGCAATGTTGCTATTTAAATTTATCATGTTGTGGTGTTTTGTTTGTTGTAGAAATTTAATTGGGGAACCAGGGTGCCAATAAAACTAGTATTACGATGCTTATGTTTCATATGTAAAAGCTCGTTTACGATAGAAATTCAGGCAAAACGTCTTGCTTCATGCCAATGTCTTTTTATTTATTTTTTAATCAATTCCTAATGATTGATTTTTTTTTTTCGTTCATCTCTTTTGTCTTTTCTAGGTGCACTTTATTGTTTTTTTTTTTATTAATTTATATTTTTTAAAAAAAGTCTTTTATTTGACTTTATTTTATTAGTTTTTTATTTTAGAAAAACTTTTTATTTGACTTTAATTTCAAGTTTCAAAAGATTTTATCGGTACAAAAATTAAAAAACTACTTTAAATGATAAATAGTTAAATAAGATTTAAGTTACGGTGCCATTGACATTATGTAATTATTCGTTATCTTGTTAAAATTTTCGAAAGCACGTATGAAATTCCTATAAATCTATCCAATAGGATTTTGAAAATTGAAGTTATGAAAAATAGTTTAGTTTTTGTATTTTGAATACTTGAAAATTGTACAATTGACTAATTGTAGAAATTACTATGTAAATATATTATTTTATAATTTTAAATGTTTGATATGTATTATTTTAATTATTAAACGATTTAAAAATAATATTAAAAATAGAAAACACTTTTTTACGCTAGGTTCATTTAAACTCGATAAGAAATCAAATCAAATTGAAGTAATTGTTTGATTGTCTTTCCATTGCCAATTCTGTCACATATTAGTATGTCAAAATTCATCACCCCAACTCTCACATTTGCAATCAATCCTACGGGGAATCGCGTGTTGACACATTTTGCTCTACAAATGGATTGACTTTCAATCTTGTAAACTAAACATAAATATTCGGAAAGACATTCTAAATGAAAACAATTATATATTTGAATAAATTATCAATTAATAGTCTTTTGACTTTACTACGTTCGTCCTAATTTTTTTTTTTATAAATATTCTCTCTGACCCCATTATACCTAGAGGTGGGCAAAATCCAACCGAACCCGCCAAAACCGTCCAAACCGAATCAACCCGACCTGATTTGGTCGATTTTGTTGTTGTTTTTACACGGGTTGGGTGGATTGGTTATGTAGACGAGTTGAGTCGGGTCAGATTATGGGTTAATTCAAGAAAATCGAATAAACCCGCCCAACCCAACCCGTCACTTTAAAAAAAAGAAGAAGAAAAAAAAAGAAATAAAATACCTAAAAAAGTAAAAGAAACCTAAAAAGTACGAGTAGATAGTATAACTGTAATTACTTTGGTATATTTTAGAGGATGAGCTCACTGTTTTTCCCACAAGAAATGTAGTATAAGTTTTTCATGCTATGTTAACTGCACTTTGCTTTTTGTAAACTCGGCTAA
This sequence comes from Fraxinus americana, assembly GCA_035079005.1. NCBI lineage: Eukaryota > Viridiplantae > Streptophyta > Magnoliopsida > Lamiales > Oleaceae > Fraxinus > Fraxinus americana. The sequence goes on from CM068714.1 coordinate 29,688,869, forward strand.
TGAGAATTGAATAAGATAATAGATAATTTTATTTATTTATTTATTTACTTACTATTTAATCTTGTCTATTCGAATTTAGTATAATAGAAAATTAGATGACTTTAATTTTTGTTGACAAGTCATCCCAAACCGACCCACCCAACCCAACCCGACCGATACTTGATTGTGTTGGGTTCGGTTGAGTTTCAGCCTTTACACGGGTTGGATTGAGTTAAATTTTGATCAAACCGATCATGTTAGATTGGATTTGGGTTGAGGCAAAAATCGACCCAACCCAACCCAATTCAATCCCACCTAATCCATGTCCACCCCTAACTACACCCACTGAGTTGTGGTTGCACTGTGAAGGATTTGAACATGTTTGACAGATAAGCTCGTGCCTTTTAAGTTGTGGGGCGACGATTTTCGAGGTTAAAGCCCCAATTATGTAACTTATTTTATCTTTTGAACTCCAAAAAATCAATAAAAAAATGCATTTTCATCCTTCAATTTTTAAAGGCATCAATAACGTTCTCAAACTATTCAACAGCTTCCATTTGGTTCTTTAGCTATTCAAAAGCATCAATTTCATCCTCCAACGGTTCTACTACATCAACTTCGTCCTTCAACTATTAAGATAATTATTCTTTAAAATAGTTAAATAAAAAATCATTTTTTAGATATTATGGCATTATTCTGCTCCAACACGCTCACCACAGAAGAAACAAGGACACAACAAGAAAAGAGCTGTCTAAATTGGGAAGGTAATCAACATAGGCACCCGTTTGAGCTCCATTTTTGTCCAAAATGCGTTTTGGAATAGTATTTTATTAGAGAATGTACGGTTAAAAATTGAGAATTTTTTATGATTTGCGTGTAATATTATTTTATTGAAAAATAAGTGGTTGGAAATAAAAGAGAGAAAAATATTATTTTGAAAATAATGAATATCAAAAAAGGCTTAAATATCACATCTCCTTTTCAAGAAATATACATTCGATTTAAGAAATTGCACTTTCCACGTCATTCAAGTGATACATTTCTTTTTCTTGCTATTAGCGTCAATAATTAATTGTTGGGCAATTTAGAAATTTTCTAGGTTGGATGATGTACAATGTGCTTGTCAACAATGAGAAGGCAATCCAATCCCAACACAAACTCACGTATATGCAAATCTGAAAATATAAATCCTAGTATTGTTGAGAGCAGATATGCACTTATGAAACAAAATGGCGCTCACTATGTGCTTGCTGCTTTCTTGGCCGGATTGCTCTCCTATCACAAGAAGAGTATCCCCAGATAGTTGCAAAAATTGTTCTTTGCGTTCAGTTGATTAATTCGACAGTTGTAAGATATGATTTCCTTTGACATTGATATAAGAATGTTGAATCCCATATGTATAGATATATAAAATTCTCAAGCTCACTGCACTGTGTGGGTGGGTATACAGTTTTTGCAGAAAGAAGAGAGTTTACCTTTTGGTTTGGGATTGAGTTTGAGGAAGACATAAAGCAGTGTACGTGTCAATTGTGTGACAATTCAAAAATCTTTTCACCGCTAAAGTAGCAGTTTCTAGTAGTGAAGTTGCGATAACTAGTTGTAATGGGTATTCGTATTTATTGTTGGAAAATATGTAAGAAAATCTGAAAAAACTAATGAACTCCACAAGACACGAAAATCGTTATCTTTTAAGAGATGTTTCTCCCATATCCAACAAAGTCACGACTGAGGTATGATAGAAAATCTCTCTCAAAATACAATGGAGGCTTTTGATTTAAACTGTGACTATTTGATCAAACCAAGAAGACACTCTATAAAGAAACTGATGATGCCAAGAGAAAGAGAGAAGAATAGAAATAACAAATTTTGCTTTTTTAATGTGTTTTGCAAATGAGAATTCGCCTAGAATATATAGAAATTGAGGCAACTATTTGAATATGTGTGTTCCTTGAAATGAATGAACGCATCTATTGGAAAAAACTTTTAAAACGAACAGATGCTTTGACTTGATAACAGCAACATACCTATTCAACAAATAGGTCGATCCCCGTTGTGTAGCGGCAAACACTAGTCGGGGCGGCAAAACATTCGCAAAACAAAAGATGAACATGCAAAATGATGAAAAATATCTAACATATCCTCCCTATTTTTCAAAATTTTGATTTAGAGAAAATGAAGCGTCTGCATCACAAAAATTGATTGCCTACGTACCCTTAATGGGATCAAGCCACCGTAGTTCATGCAAACACACACAAAAGGCATCATCGTAGGAAATCGTACATAAATGAAAGTAGCTTTTGACTTTGAACTTTCACTTAGTGTAAACAACTCAAAGTTTTGTCAAGGTGCTATGGTGAACGAATCTTGAACCAAGGACCCTATCATGACTAGCTGGAGTCATTACACATACTATTCCGATAAAAGAGTGTCTCTTTTATACCAACGCATTAATGGCCTTGCGTATATCCCGAATTTCATGACTGCTTTAGAGACGGTTTAAATCTCATAGAAAGCGGCCTGACTTTCTCACTCACATAGAAGTTCTTTATAAAGTAATTCTGAGAGTTTCTCTTTCTCAATAGAACTTATTAAGGGTGTGTTTGATGGATATTATTTTGGAAGAATGTATTTGGAATAGTAGATTGATGGAGAATGTGTGGTTGAACAAGAAGGAAAAGTTATTGATGTGATGGAAAATATTATTTTAATAAAGAATGTGTGGTTGAAAATGAGTAGAAGAATGAGAATGAAAATTTTAATGGGTACCAAACACACCCTAAGGAATTAAATCCAGTCTCTACCATGCAGAATACATACTAGAGATTTTATGAATGGGTTTTAACTAATACTCTAGTGTCTCGTCTAAGTTAGATTTTAACTTGTTTATACCCTTTGAACTTTGTTTATATTTCAAAACATAAGTAGGGTTCCCATTAAAGTTAACTGAAGTTACGTAGACCTCAATCCCATTCCTTTCGATGTTTTCGCAACCATCTCTCTAGTCAGTCCTTTGTCAACGGATCTGCTAGGTTATTCTTCGACTCTACATATTCAACGGTGATTATTTCTTGCTTAAGTAATCCTCGAAGAGACTGATGTCTAAGACTAAGATGTCGTTGCTTACCATTGTAAGTCTTGTTTGCTACCGAATACAAAGTAGCTTTACTATCACAATAGATCATCACAGCCGGAGATGGTTTCTCCCACAATGGGATACCCATTAGCAAATTTCTTAGCCATTCAACTTCTTGACTTGCATAAGCCAAAGCAATAATTTATGCCAACATAGTCGAATCTGAGACGCATCTTTGTTTCTTAGAACACCAAGAGACAGTTGCACCTCATAAAGTAAAAATCCAGCCTGTTGTGCATTTAGAATTCGATTCTATGTTGTTCCAACTTGCATCGCTGTATCCTTCAAGTACAGTGGGAAATCCACGATAATGTAATCCATAATCAATAGTTCCTTTCAAGTATCTTAGAACTCTTGAAACCGCATTCCAATGTTCTTTACCTGGATTACTAGTGAATCGACACAGTATGCTAACTACATATGCAATATCTGGTCTTGTGCAATGCATAGCATACATAAAACTTCCAATCACACTTGCATATTGTAGTTGGTCATAAGATCTACCAGTATTTTTCATTAACTTAATACTAGGATCTATCGGAGTTGATGCAGGTTTATGATCCATATGTTCATATCTTTTAAGGATATTTTCAATATAATGAGATTGATTCAGCGATATGCATCCATTTATTCTTATTATTTTAATCCCTAAGATCACATTTGCTTCGCCTAAATCCTTCTTATCGAAGCTAGACTCTAGCAATTGTTTGGTCTCCTTAATACTTTCTAAGTTAGGACAAAAAATAAGTATGTCATCTACATACAAGCAAATAAGAATACATGCACCATTTCTATATGTAGAATAGATACATTTATCTGCTTCATTAACTTTGAAACCATTAGATAACATTACTTTATTAAACTTCTCATGCCATTGCATAGGGGCTTGTTTTAAACCATAATGATACTTGACTAGTTTATAAATCTTCTTTTCTTATCCAGGTAAAACAAAACCCTCGGGTTGCTCTATATGTACTTCTTCCTCCAAATCAATAATTAGAAAAGCCATTTTTACATCCATTTGATGGACAACTAAATTGTGAGTTGAAGCAAGAGATAACAACACGCGGATGGATGATATCCTTGGTATGGGAGCATAAGTATTAAAATAATCTATGCCATGACATTGTTTAAAACCTTTAGCTACTAATTGAGCTTTATACTTATTTATAGAGCCATCTGCATTTACTTTCCTCTTGAAAATCCATTTACAACCTATTGGTTTAGAACCACGAGGTAAATCAACCAATTTCCATGTTTGATTTGATATAATGGATCTCATTTCATCATTGATAGCTTTTTTTCCAAAATACAGCATCTCGAGAAGGAATTACCTTCTGAATATGTGACACGATCACTATCATCATTAAGTATTAGCTTAGTCAGATGTGTAATATTATTTACATCACCTTTTAGCAAATAAGTCACAAATTTAGGTCCGAAAGATTTTTCTTTCCTTTGTCTCTTACTCCGTCTAGGTTCTATTTTCGATTATGGTTCAACAGAAGTATCATCAAGAGATTCTTCATGAAATCTCTTAGAAGAACTAGAAGTAATATTATTTTCAGTTTGCATAGATGAAGACTTGTATATATGTTCAAAAAATTCAGCATCAATTGATTCGATAACATCATAGGATTCTAACTTTAGAAACCTATAAGCAGTAATGTTTCTTGCATAACCTATATATACACATTTATAAGTTTTATTTCCTAATTTAGTAATCTCTGGATTTGGTTTTCTCATATATGCGAGACATCCCCACACCTTGAGACGACTAATATTAGGTTCCGGTTGAACCACAACTCATATGGAGTTTTGTTAATCTTCTTCATAGGAATCCTATTTAGAGTATAACATACACTTAAGAGTGCTTCACCCCACCATTGATTAGGTAAACCAGAACTAATAAGCATGCAATTCACCATTTCAATTAAAGTCCTGTTTTTCCTTTCTGCTACTCCGCTTGATTCTGGCGAATATGGTGGAGTAAACTCGTGAACTATACCATTAGTTTCACAGAATTTTGCTAATTCTGCTACTTGGTATTCACCTCCTCTATCAGAATGTAGGACTTTAATTTTTCGATTTAATTGATTTTCTACTACTGCTTTATACATAAGAAATTTGCTTAAAACTTCATATTTACTTTTTAGTAAGTATACATAAACATATTTCCAAAAATCATCTATAAAGGTCACAAAATACTTGTTCCCTCCACGTGAAACTTTACTATGCAAATCAGCCACATCAGAATGTATAAGACCGAGTAATTCATATGTTCGCATAACAGATTTATGTGGTTTACACGTTATTTTACCTTGAACACATATATCACATTTATTAACATCATCAAACTTACATTTAGGAATAATTCCTAAATTATGCATGTTCATAATGGATTTATAATTTATGTGGCCTAATCTAGCATGCCATAAAGGTAAAGAATCAATAGTATAAGCAAAGTTATCTTTTATTAGATTCATTTTGAACATACCATTACATGAGTAACCTTTTCCGACAATACATTATTCTTAGATACTATGAGGCTATCAGACTCAATTACAAGCTTAAAACCTGCCTTGTTAAGGCGATCCCCAGAAATCAGGTTCTTGGACATTTCAGGCACATGGAGAACTTCTGCCAAAGCCAGATTCTTTCCCGAAGTGAATTTCAGTTCAACTGATCTAATTCCAACAACTTCGGCACGAACATTGTTACCAATTTTACCTCTCTCCCATCGGTGCATTCTTTGTAGGTCTTGAACTGAGATTTTTCATTACTTACATGAATTGTAGCCCCGGTATCTAGCCACCATCCTACTTCAACTCCGACTGAGTTAGCTTCTTCCACTACAGCAACAAGGTTTGGATCATAATTTCCATCAGTCACATTTACTTGATCCTTCTTTGTCTTCTCGTTCTTTGCCTTCTCGTCTTTTATTCGGTGTCGGCATTCACGAGCAGTATGACCAGGTTTCTTATAGTAGAAACAATCCCCCTTGAATTTTTTCTTAGAGGTTTCTACATAATCTCCCTTAGAACTGGAGTTTTTACGCTTCTTGTTACCCTTATGATTTCCTTGAACCATGTTTACCTTTTCTACCGCTTGATCATTATTCTCTCATTTACGAGAGTCTTCTTCAATATGCAGATGACGCATGAGGGATTCCAGGATATGATAATTTTCATCATGTTTGAGTTTCTTTTTATAGCCATTCTATGAACTTGGTAATTTTGCAATAATGGCTCCAACTTGAAATGCTTCAGACAAGACAATTTCAGCATTCTTAAGATTACTAACAATAATTTGTAATTCATATACTTGAGCAAGAATAGACTTACTGTCTGTTATCTTGAAATCAAAGTAATTACCGATCAAGAATTTCTGGTTGCTTGCCACTTCAATACGATACTCGTTGTCTAATGCCAGCCACAATTCTATTGCTGTTCCAATAGTCCTGTGTGTGCTGTAAACAGAATTCGATAGTGCATTCAGAGTATGGCCTCTGCACAGAAAATCATCATTCTTCCGTTTCTTCCGCTATTTATGTAATTCTTTCTTGTGTTCATCTGAATCATCTTTTTTCTTTTCTGGAATAGGCGCAAGATCATCACTCAAAATGTAGGACAGTTTGATTGCTATCAAGAAGAATAAAACCTTCTCCTGCCAACGCGTGAAGTTATGTCCATCAAACCGATCAAGGCGAATCAAATCCTGATTCATGACTTGAATTGAAGGTGCCACAGATTCATTTACTGCCAGATCTTGAAACGAAGACATCTCTTAAAACTGTTGGGAAATATGTAAGAAAATCTGAAAAAACTAATGAACTCCAAGGCATGAAAATCGTTATCTTTTAAGAGACGTTTCTCCCATATCCAACAAAGTCACGTCTGGGGTATGATAGAAAATCTCTCGCAGGATACAATGGAGGCGTTTGATTTAAACTGTGACTATTTGATCAAACCAAGAAGACATTTTATAAATAAACTGATGATGCCAAGAGAAAGAGAGAAGAATAGAAATCATGAATTTTGCTTTTTTAATGTGTTTTACAAATGAGAATTCGCCTAGAATATATAGAAATGGAGGCAACCATTTGAATACGTGTGTTCCTTGAAATGAATGAACTCATCTGTTGGAAGAAACTTTTAAAACGAATAGATGCTTTGATTTGATAACAGCAACATACCTATTCAACGAATAGGTCGATCCCCGTTGCGTAGAGGCAAACACTAGTTGGGGCGGTAAAACATTCGTAAAACAAAAGATGAACATGCAAAATGATGAAAAATATCTAACATTTATTCATATTTGGACTCTCATTTTCAACCTATTTTCCGATCACAACTTTCTTGGTACCTCTTCAAAGTTCAAAGTACTCATAACATACTTTAAAATCTATAGTTTTAACTGAGAATTCGAAAAAGCGATGAGCGATCAAGCCAATATAGTCTACAAACATATGAATTAAATAATTCGTTTCATTAAGAACCGACTACAACTTAAAAAATATTATATTTTATGCCTTTTAAGATTTATTTGACTCGAATAATTATGTATAAAAAGACAATGAAATTTGGGTATTACGTGTCCCATTTTCCCTTTGTCCTCCGCAACTTCAATTTCGAATGTTCTGAATTTGCAGGTGGCAAACTGTTCTTTAAGCTTAAAAATCTTGCTCTGTGACTGTGAATATGAATTTATATTCCTTAGTGTCCTTCAATTCTCTCTCCCGATAAAAGTATTCTGGATCAAATTGTTGAGAACCAGAAATAAGGTAAAGCACGTAAGATTGAGAACATGTACAACACTTCTCCTCTATAGTTCCTTTATGTAGAAATATACAGTTTTTAATTCTCTCACAAAATGAACAATTAAGATACTCAGCACTTGCAGTGCAAAGGATATAGTTCAGGTAAGGCAGGCTATGCATATAATCTGTTAAGTCCCTTGGACTGCCTCACAATTTATGGCCCAGCCTGTTTGTATTTGGGCTTCTGTTGTTTCTGATTCTTGGCCCAGCCTTGTTTTTAATATGGAAATCATGTTTCCATATTACATGCCTCTTCATTTGTTTTGATCTTATGATCTGGCCATACATCTGATCAGCTATCAGCCATTGATATGTGATTTTTGGTCTTCGTATATTAATGCTCCTTTGTGTTTTCATTTAGGCGTTAATGTTGTTGAGATGAACGTCTCTTGTCTCTGCCGATTTGTGTGGTCTTAGTGATTGTTATTCAATCTTTGTAAATCTGAGTGATGTTTCAGATATTATACTTGGTGTATAGTGGGTGGGATTGTGTATTGTATCTGAGTGATTTGAGGAGAGAGAAAATAGTGAAGAAATCTTCTTCATACATTTGTAACGATTCTTGGTGATTCTAGCGAAACTAGAACGATATCTACTTTGCAACGGGTAATTAGGCCTTTGGCCAAACATTCGGACCCTTTGGGGTGAAAAATCTTTGTGTTCTCTTTACTTTCTGTAATTTACAGTAATTTGTTTGTTCAAATTATACTCTGGGACAAACAAGTGGTATCAGAGCTTCTTTTCTCACAAAATCTGAGTTAGTGTTTTGTTTTCTTGAAAAACCCTAATTTCGAAAACTGTTTAAAGTTGCTGTTCTTTGGATCTATAAAAGTTCTTTGTGAAAACGAAAAAAGTGGTTTTCTAAAAGGGGAGCAGTGTATGTTTCTTCGATTCAATTTTTTGGTTAGACCCCTTAAAGTTTTGAGTATTTCTTGTGTAGATCTGTGTGATCTTGTTGGAAATTTTCGTGCTCTTGGTTATCTTCATTGATCTGTTGTTTCTACTGAGTTTCTGGTGATTTTTGATCTAACTCAGTACTGAGTCTTGGTGACTCGCTTGACTCGTACCGAGTGCTGGCGAGTTGAGTTGGCTGTTCTAATTCTTGTTGAGTTCATCCTGAGTCTTTGTGACTCGTTGTTTCTTGCATTCATACTAAGGTTCTTGACTTGATTATATATTCCCTAAACCCCCTTCTTAATTTTGTAATCAGTGTCAATTTCTGAACTTGTTATTAAGGTAAGATATCCTCCTTTACTTTCCTTTGTCCAAGATCTCATTCGAAGATCTGAGAATCTGATGGAGGAGGGGAATTAAGGGTTATCACTCCTTAAACATCTTCAAGATTGACAGATTAACTTGATATAATTGTATTTGTTGACCAGTTGTTTATTTAATATAATTCTGTAATATCTGAAGTTTATCTTTCACACATACTGACAATACTTGTTATACTCCGTGTGGTGTATAATCATGTTCCTGTGAGTTTATCTGCAATCATGACTGCTGCACATAAATTTGAATTAGAAATTTGGAGAGGGACCGAATATTTTAGTCCGTGGCGCCAGAAAATGAGGGCTCTGTTGTTACAACAGAGGTGTGCTGTTGCTATTGATGGGACATGGGGTACTGAATTTAGTGCCTATATGAGACAAGAGTTAGATGAGATTGCTTGGAGTTCTATATTTCTTCATCTATCTGATATTGTTATTAGAAAAGTTCGAGAAACCACTAATACACAAGGTCTTTAGACCAAGTTGGAATCTCTCTATCTCACTAAAAGAATGCCCGATAAATGCTATCTCCTAAGACAATTCTATAATTTCAGATTTAATCCTTCTTCCAATTTAGAAGAAAATATTGATGAATTCACTAGACTTGTTCAAAAATTGATTGGCTGTGATGAGAAACTATCTGAAGATCAACAAGTTGTTGATCTGTTGAATGCACTAGGTGATAAATATAGAGAACTTAGAAATACTTTAGAATATGGGAGAATTGACCTTACTGTTGATATTGTTATATCATCTTTAAGAAATAGAGAACTTGAATTAAAATCTGATTTCAAGGTCTCTAAGTTTGGAGAAGCTTTGAATGTTAAGGAAAAACTGAATCTGAACAAAAGAGGAAATCAATGCAACTTCAATTCTCATAAAAGAGACAAACCTCAATTTTCTAAATTTAGGACTCAGAACAAGAATCAACCTAAATCTAAACTGCAAGTTAGAAAATGTTATTACTGTGGTAAGACAGGATACATAATAAAAGATCGTTTTAAAAAGCTCTCTGATATGAAAGATAAACGCATTTCTAATGGGTCTGCTGCCATTGCTTGCAAAAATGAACCTAATATTCAAGGGGTTGTCCTTGTTAACACCACCAATAGAGACCCAAAAGAGTGGGTCCTTGACTCTGGTTGTACCTTTCATATGTGCCCCATAAGAGATTGGTTCACAGATCTTACTGATCTGAATGGACGACAAGTTCAGATGGGAAATGACATGAGTTGTCAAATAAAAGGGGTAGGAAAATTGAGCCTTCTAATAGAAAACAACCATATACTTGAACTTGATAAAGTCAGATATGTACCTGAACTGAAAATGAATCTTATTTCCTTAGGAGAATTAGATGAGGTCATGACATGTGTGGTCTAGCAATATTTACATGCTGGCATGTGTGGTCTAGCAACCGTGAATACCTTGAGTGGATTTAGATTCTACTTACTTATAGTAGATGATTTTTCAAGAAAAATATGGACCTTCCTTTTGAAGCATAAATATGATACTTTTCAAAATTTTAAACAATGAAAATTGATGATTGAAAATCAAACCAACAGGAAAATCAAAGCACTTAGGAATGACAATGGCCTTGAATTCTGTAATTTGGAATTTGATTCTTTTTGTAAAGAAAATTGAATTCTAAGGCATAAAATTGTGATATACACCCCTCAACAAAATGGTGTTGTTGAAAGAATGAATAGAACCTTATTAGAAAAGGTTAGGGACATGATATACAGTTCTGGGCTTCCTAAATTCTTTTGGGGTGAAGCTCTAAAAATTGCAACATATCTTATAAACAGGAGTCCTTCTAGTGTTATTGATTTTCAAGTCCTTGAAAAACTGTGGTCAACTACTATACCTGATTATAACAGACTTAAGGTTTTTGGTTGTACTGCCTACTGCCATCAAAATGAAGGGAAACTTGAATTAACATCTTTAAAATGTGTTTTCTTGGGGTATGGAGAGGAGACCAAAGAATACAGACTTTAGGTTAAGTGTAAGGGTGGTTTCCAAGTGATCATTAGCATAAATGTGATCTTTAATGAGAGTTATTTTCCTTGCAAAATTACATCTAAAACAGAATTTGCTGAGTCTGCACCTATAAAAGAAACCATTCTTGAAAAATAAATTGGAAAACTATAATGATCACAATGTTTTAATTGAGGTGGAGACTACTCAATCTGAAGTGAATCGGGATCTAAGTGAACCAGAAGTTAAAATTGATTCAACTAACTCATTTCTTGCTGACTATCAATTGCAAAGAGATAGAAATAAGAGGAATATGATTCCCTCCACTAGGTTCAGTAATGATGATTTTGTCACCCTATTCTTTACTTTATTCTGAACCTTTTACATTTGAAGAAGCTGTCAACTGTTCTGAATCTAAATTTTGGAAAGAAGCCATAAATGAAGAAATGGAATCTCTGATAAAAAAACAAAACTTGGATTCTTGTTAACAAACCTAAAAATCAAAAGATTGTTGACTATAAATGGATTTTTAAGATCAAAGAAGGGGATTCTAATATAGGAGGTAAAAGGTATAACGCTAGACTTGTTGCCAAAGGGTTTACTCAAAAGGAAGGAGTGGATTATAATGAAATATTTTCTCCTATTGCTAAATATAAGTCCATCAGAATCCTACTTGCTTTAACTGCTTATTTTAACTGGGAATTTGATCGACTTGATGTAAAAACTGCATTCTTAAATGGGGACCTTGATGAGACCATTTATATGAAACATCCATTGGGTTTTGAAGTTAAATCTAAATCTGATAAGGTCTGAAAAATCCCTTTATGGCTTGAAGTAGGCTCCCAAACAGTGGTACAAGAAGTTTAATTCCTATATTCAGACTTTGGAGTTTGTTAAAAGCAATTATGATTCATGTTTCTTTTTCAAAGGATCAGGTGGACCTGAATCCATTTACTTGTTATTATATATTGATGACATGTTGCTTGCTTGCCATAATAGATCTGAAATAGATTTTATTAAGTCAAAGTTAAAATCTGCATTTGAAACGAAATATCGAGGACAAGCTAAAAGGATTCTTGGCAGGAAAATAGAAAGAAATAAGACTGATTGCATTCTATGCTTAAAACAATGTGTATATATAAAGAAAATACTTGAAAGATTTTCTATGATTGACTGTAAACCTGTTTCTTTGCCTATTGCTAATCATTTTAAACTGTCTAGTGAACAGTCACCCAAAACTGATGAAGAATTTAAAAGAATGGAAAATATTCCTTATGCCAACACTGTAGGGTCTATAATGTATCTAATGGTTTGCACGATACTTGATTTAGCTTATGAAATAAGTATTTTAAGCAGGTTTATGGCTAATCCTGGTGAAACACATTGGTTAGCTATAAAATGGATGTTAAAATACTTGAAAGGTTTATCTCAATTAGGTTTACTGTTTAAAAAATGTAATGAAGGCATAATTCTGAAAGGCTACGCTGACTCCGACTTTGCTGGAGATTTAGATAAAAGAATGTCTACTTCATTTTATGTTTTCACTTTGTGTGATGGCTGCATTACTTGAAAATCACAGTTGCAAAAGTTAGTTGCATTTTCTTCTACAGAGATAGAATATATAGCTGCATGTGATACTGTTAAAGAAATTAAGAGGGTTATTAAATGAAATTGACTTTTTGAATAATTTGGTTAGAATTTATACTGACAATCAGAGTGTTATTCATCTAAGCAAAAATCCCATGTATCATGATCAAACAAAACATGTTGATATAAAGTTTCACTTCGTGAGAAACATGGTTGAAAAATGTCTGATTAGTTTAGAAAAGATTTCTACTGAATTTAATCCCTCTGATTTGGAACCAAGGTATTGCATTTAAGTAAATTCAAAAACTGCTTGAAATTTCTAAACATCACCTAAGCAGTAGTAAGTTTAGAATAATCAAGCAGGATTGGTTTTTTGAATAAGTACTAATTTTTCTTCTTTGCCATTTTACAGGTAAATACGAGCAAATGATACAATAAAACTCTAGACACTAGATATTACCAAGAATTATTCAGCAAGGTGGAGAATGTTTAGTCTCTTGGGCTGCCCCACAATTTATGGCCTAGCTTGTTTGTATTTGGGCTTCTGCTGTTTTCGGTTCTTGGCCCAGCTTGTTTGTAATATGGAAATCGTGTTTCCATTTACTTGCGTCTTCATTTGTTTTGATCTCGTGACCTGGCCATACATCTGGCTGCTCTCATCCGTTGATCTGTGGTTTTTAGTCTTCGTGTATTAATGCTCCTTTGTGTTTTCATTTGGGCGTTATTGTTTTTGAGACACTTTATGAGTTGTGGGGGTTTCGTCTTTTCTCTCTGTCGGTTTGTGTGGTCTTAGTGATGGTTATTCAATCTCTGTAAATCTGAGTGATGTTTCAGATATTATACTTGGTGTATAGTGGATGAGATTGTGTATTGTATCTGTGTGATTTGAGGCGAGAGACAACAGTGAAGAAATCTCTCTGATTTCTTCATACATTTGTAACAATTCTTGGTGATTCTAGTGAAACTAAAGCGATATCTACTCTATAGATGCTCAACGGGTGATTAGGCCTTTGGCCGAACATCCGGACCTTTCGGGGTGAAAAATCTTTGTGCTCTCTTTGCTTTCTACGATTTATATTAATTTGTTTGTTCAAATTATACGGCCTTCAATAACTAAAATATCCACCTTTGGTATGTATTGATGAAAAAATTTCCAACGATAAGTAGGTTACCAACAAAATATCGGCCTTCAATAACTAAAATATCCATCACTAATGCCGCAATTAATCAAAATCGAAAGGTATGTTATTATGTACACCATAAAAACTTCGAAAAATTATTAATAGCATTTCTTAATGTTTGAGAATTGTAGTTGAAGTGTAAACTAACTCAAGAATTTTAAATTGAGAAGGACAATACCGAAGTTGCAGAGTGATAAGTGTAATTTATACACTTATTCGTGACCCTAAATCATGATATTTTATTGTCTTTTGGATTAAATTCTACCTAATTTATGTTATATTGTGTTTTGTAGGTAAAACTATATGTTTAATGAAGAATTTGGGAAAATAATGCAAAAGTGGTAAAAAATGGCAAAATTCAAATATGAATTCCTTGGAGATAAATAAAATATTAAATGGGTTGGAGTTAAATGTGCCTCAATAGACATTTATTGAAAATTTTAATTGGAGGCTCAAATTAAATATATATATATATATAATAGAGAAGTAGACAGAAAATGGGGATTCACGCAAAAGAAAAACGGCACAGGGATAGACAGAGGCGCAGAGGAGAAAGCAGAAGAAGAAAAGAAAGAAGAAAAAAAAAAAGAGAAAGAGAAAGAGAAAGAAAAGAGAAAGAAAGAGAAGGAAAAGTCAAAGGAGAAAAGAGAGAAAAAATGCACAGAAAGGAAGAAAAAGAAAGAAAAAAAGGAAGGAAATTGTAAATAATAGAAATTTTCACGTTTGGTCAATTTTTGGTGATTTTTTTCCACTTTTGCACGTTTTTATTTTTACAATATGAATAACTAATTTTTATATTAGGGAAAACAATGTAGTCGACTTGTGATCCTTCATTTTTTTATTCAAAAATTCTGTGACTTATATATTTATGTGTTGATTTTATTATGAGTTTAATGCATTAAAGTATCTGATTAATAATTTGATGATTATGTGAGCCTCTTAAGAATCGAGTAGTGAATTTGAGATTTAGATCATTTAATAAAATTCGATAAATTAGTATAACGTGTAGAGAGATACTTATACTAATTATTGCGATCATAATATAAATTCTTAGAACCAGTGTTTCGTTTAACTAAAATTGATTCACATATAGATATAGAGTTAAATTAGTTAAATAGATTCAATGAGAACTCGAGAGGGGTAAATTGAATAGAATTCGATCGAACACTATATTAGGTTATGAATCTTGAATTAAGAATAAATATCATCAACAGATGAAATTGTTACACCCTAATATTTATTACATATTTGTTTCTTCAATTATCAATTGTTTGCAATCATTTTATATTTTTTATTAGTTAAAAGTAGTTAGGAAAAATAATTACAACCATCATAAATATTTACTTGCTTTTGTTAAATAGGAGTTAAGATAAATTAGATTAAGTTCTAAAGTATAGTTCTCGTGGGAACGATAATCTGGACTCAAAGGTCCACTAAATTACTTGTTACAATATCGTACACTTGCGTATAACAAGCGCAATATGGAGGTCGACATGATGAGGTAGAGCTTCTGAGAATTCAAGCAATTTGAAGTAGTTGAAAACTCTAACCGCAGGAAAGAAGAAAAAGAAGGTAGTAAAGTTGGGATATGTCATCATCTCAAGGCACAAGTTTCTATTGGTTCTTGGTGCCGTTTTGATCACAATATTACTTGCCAGATCAATCACAGTTGGGAAGACAGTGTATTCCCGCCACCACCCGTCCAACCCAGATACTTACACCATGGCTCTAGCGATAGTGATGGTTACTGACAAAATAATTAAGAATCAATACACAATAAAAAAATTATAATAATTAAGTTATTGTTAGACAATAAACAATAACCTTTTTTCTTCTTCTTATTACTTTCCAAGCAAGAATATTTAAATATTGTGAAAACAATTAAGTTACCGTTGGTAATTTTTATAGAACTAATCGTTAAAACTGTTGCTAATAACTGTTTTATAAATTTATTGGTATTTTCGATGGAATTGTATATTTAGGTAAATCTATCAGTGATCACCAATGATTATGTTGTTGTAGGAAAGTTATTGAAGGGACTTTCTCCTTCGATATGTATCGACGGAAGATTCTATTGATAAGTACGATTGCTGACTGAATATTGAACTTTAACAATGGAAATATCCATCATTGAAGCCGCAGTTTGTAGTACAGATCATGTAACAATTTATCAAAATCGAAAGTGAGAAACGCGAGATTCGACCCTACTACACCTAGAGGGGGGTGATTAGGTGTAAATGTGGGATTAAAACTTTAATTAACAAGCAACAAGTCACAAGTTAATTATGTCTAGGTGATTAGTCAAACAATTCAAATTTTCCTATCTTTGAATACCGTAGTTTGTATAATAAACAGTAAATATGAAATGAGTAAATAAAGAACACCAATATGATAACGGAGAAACCCAACTGGGAAAAACTTCGGGACCAAGCCAACTAACTCCACTATAGACAATATGGATTACAGTATGATTCTAGCTAGCAAACTTCACTCATTCTTGCTGTTGTAATTTCTGCAATCTCCAATATCTGCCGTTCCTTCCAAACTCATGACCTGCTACCATAGATACTATCTAGCCACCCTGCTAGACTTCCCGATCTACCTCCTATAGCTTCCTGATCTGCTGTACTTACCAGTCTCACTATCTGCTATCGTAGACACTATCTAGCTAACCTGCTAGACTTCCCGTTCTACCTCCTGTAGCCTCTTGATCTGCTATCTCCTTCCAGCTTCCTGATCTTCTTCTATTGTCTCTTCCAAGTGGAATTTCAAGAATCTCCAAATCTCAATGAAAGAGTCAGTTCCTTAAAAGATTAAGGACGCCAGGTGTTTTAGATTATGGAATCTTTGATGTTTTCCAAAATCTTGGTTGCTGGATCTCAAGAGTGATATGGATGAATCAATGAATTCAGTTCTTGGATCTTTAAGCAATAATATGAATGTATATTGTAATGATAGCACAATGAAGCAACCACCTGAAATTCATCCCAGACTTTTGTATTTATAGTTGGGGACGTTTAGGTATTATGGGCCATGTAAAACTGTTCAAAATCACGAATTAGGTCTGGCCGCATAAATGTGTCGTTCGACCGAGAAGGCTACTTCACTCTAGCAAATCTTGATGTTCTTAGCTAAGCTATACACTGACTATCTCAAAGCTGTTGGTGTTCATGGGTGGAACTGTGGACCATATTTCTTTTATAGGCCTACGCTTCGGGATTTTACAATCACACATGTCAATTTTACTGTTGACCCAATATCTCTACTCGAATTTTATTTTATTTGTCAGTATTTACTTATGATTTTTCCTTAACCTATTAGATCGATTACATCCTGGGTATAAATCCCAGAAATCTGAGTTATGTGGTGGGATATGGAAAAAAATATCCCAATAAGGTCTACCACAGAGGGGCTTCAATTCCCAATGATGGAAAATATATAGTTGTGAAGGAGGATGGATATGGCGTGATTCGCCAAAACCCAATCCAAATACCATAATTGGGGCCATGGTTGTCGGGCTTGACAAAAATGATGGATTTGACGATCTCCAAGCTAATTACAACTTTACAAAACCAACACTAGCAGGAAATGCCGGTCTAGTTACGACACTTGTTGCTTTGTCCAGTGACAAGTACATGGGCATTGACAAGGATACAATAAACTATTCGCTGCCATCTGGATAGTTCCAATCTCCGCCACCGCCGCCACCACCACCGTGGATTGACACGGTAAGCCAACAGCTTGTGTTCATGATTCATGCAACTGTCGCAAGATCCGTGAGATTTTTCATCGAGGACTTGTCCCAAAGGTGCATAAGCTTTGAATATGTTTATCTTGCCTACACTTGTAGGTGTACTCAATGTCTTGTTGGTTTATTGCATCAGTAGATTTTTCTAAAGTTTTGTTACGATCATTGGCTATGAAACTGCTGAAATTGAATGATAATGAAGCCACTAGAGGGATTATTAAATAGAAAAAACTGATTATCTAGCAAGAAACCTGGTTGCTGCTACATCATACAGAATTTTATCAAGAAATCATATCCAAATGTTCTATGGAAAAATCTTGTGCAAATTGATTTATTATTTAATTTCTTTAAGGCCATCAAATATGAATCAATAATAATGAATCGTTTAAAGCACCATGAAAGATGAACAGAGATCTGTGTCCCCAACCAAGTTTTGTAGATACCATTAAGCGGGCCATGATACCTCCAAATGTAGGAGTGCGAAAGTATCATAGTGGAGAGGCCGATATAAGGTAATCGAATGGAAGATCGCATGACCCTCTTTAAATGAAGACACACTTTGTGGCTTTAGAGCTAATGGATGCACAAAGATTGGAGCCCCTTGAGACACTAACAAAGGCAGTGTCCCGTTTTAGATGTGTCCTTATACCGTATAACCTCTATAGATCATATTGTGCAGCACGTAAATACTACATATTTAGTTTTTGAAAATTCCACAATCACATTGTTTTTCGTACTCCATATTTTGTTGTTATATTTTCATTTTCATTTGTTAATGTATATTTTTAACTTTCAAATTTTTTCTCAGTAGGTTGGAGATGGGGATACTAGTGGAGGTCCATCCCCAAATGATCGATACTGTTGGACACGTCCGAGGACATCGATTTTGATCGTCCCGTTACCAAGTGGCAGCAATGTCCTTTAAAATGTTTGTCTAATGTAATTTTGGTGGAATTTGAGTTTGTAGGGCTTTCTACCATTCTCAACATAAATTTGATGTTTCAACCAATTTCTAGTGACGCACTGGCTTCCTAGATTCCATGTCCATCTTATTGATTCATTTGTTGAAAAATTGTGTCGATATAAGCGGTCTCTTATTTATTGTTTCAACATTCGAAAATATATAAGGTCGTTATATATAGTAAAAGTAGAATTGTTCTTATAAAGTTGTGCATGCAATCTTTGGGCCGACATTCACAGACATTAATCATGTAGATATGATCAACTTATTGTAATACTACATTACCTATATACTAAAAGCTAAAACAAAGTACAGTCATACATGGTTAAAACTATTTTCTCTATTCTTATTAAATATATTTTCCGATTTTTTTTTGTAAATTTACAAACTTGAAACTACGACTTCGGTAACGAAAATAATGTAGGTAAATTATCAACGAAAATACAAATGGACATATCCATAGGAATTTACCAACATAAATGGAATGAAAAAAATCCATCGGTAGCTTCCTTCGAACTAAGTCGTTTCTAAAATTGATGCTGATAACATCCATTCAAATTCGTAGGTGTTTCTGATGGATCTGTATTTGAAGGTAATTCCGTCGGTTACAACCGGCGATTATGTTTTCGTCAAAAAAATTATCGACGGGACTTTCACCTTCGGTATGTATCGACGGTTAAATTTTGTCGAAAGGTTGTGTTACCGACGAAATATTTTGGTCGTTGAAGCAGTATTTTCTTGCAGTAATGTTGATTTTATCCTTCTCTTCAAGTAATAAGTTATAATGTTATTGAAAGGACAATATTGACAGTGTCTTTAGATCTCCCCAAAAATAAATATCACTGGTGCAGTATCTTCTCTAAAATTCCAACGGGATTTTGTGTTCTTGTTGTTACCATTTCTCTTCCCTTCTCCATTTTACCAAGGAATTTGGTTCAACGTCATCCCCAAATGATTGCTACTGTTGGCTATGTCCAGAGGACAACGATTATGTTCCACCTATTACCGAGTGTCAAAGATGTGCAGAACTAGCTATAGATATAGCTGCTGCACTAGCTTCCGCGTCGATTGTTTTCAAAGACAATAAAAAGTAGTGAAGATAGCTCGTGCGCGATGCCAAAAGATGAAGAAGAAGATGGTAAAGTTGTAATTATACCCAAAGTGTTACGCGGTAGTTGTAGCACAATTTTGGGGTGTCGTATCCACATGGAGATGGAAAAGTGATTCAAGGAGTTCAATAACTTTGGGTTCTCGTGAAATTGATGAAGGGAATTTGTTTATTGCATTCAAATGTAAATGTTACCGAAAATAATGATGAAATTTAATATAATATGTAAAATAATGAAGTTTCGGGGTTCCCTCAATTAGATTGGATCAATCAACATCAACAATTCATGCATTCTCTACTCAATTAAAAGTTTTTGTCCTAACTTTCTAATCGGATGATTTAAACGATACAAACCAATTTAATTGCACATGTAATCCTAGAATTTATGTTTCCCAAAACATAATCATAATTATTTTTCATTTATTGAAATCAGACTTAAAGAGCGACTATATATCTCTAACATATAACAGTAATTAAATCACACCAATAAATGATTTGAAAATCAAACTTGAACAAGTATTTTAATTATTCAATGGAAGAAACATGATTAAATCCATGAAAATCTGAATAAATGTTAAATCTAACTCAAATCTAATTCAAAATATGGGAAAACATAAACCCTAGAATTATTTAAACAATGAAAAACACATCCTAAATTCTAGATCTCCTTAACAATTCTCACAATCATCTATTGAAATCAGATTATAAATCGTTCATATACATGTAGCATAAGTAAATAATCACACCAATAGATTTAATGAAATAAAGATTCAACACATAATTCAATTGTTCGATAGAAAAAATAAGATTGATTCTATGAAAAACTTAATACATGTTAAATCAATTTCAAAATTAATTCATAAATATGAAAATTTAGATCTAGAAATGTTTAGCAAAATAAATACCAAAGAGCATGAATAAATGATGTTGAAATCCCCGAATCCAATTGAGTTCCTCCCTTGCTTCACCTTTAGTTTAGTTCTTCATAGGTTTCTGGAGCAAAAAAAAATGAAAGAATGGTGTAGAATGAAGAATGATGATGAATGGAAGGTTTTTGGGGTCCTTTCTTAGACTTCTCGCGGCCCAAACATTAAACAAAACCCTACTTGCACGACGCGGCGCCTAAGTACCATGGGATCAGCGCTTGGGCGCTTGAATTCTGTCAAATTTTGGGTAAAATGGCGCCTGAGCGCTAGGTTGTAGCGCTTGGGCGCTGTGTCGTTGTTCTGAATTTTGCGCCTTCTTCAGTATTTTTGTCATAACTTTCTCTTCCGATATCCGATTGAGGCGATTCAAGACGTGTTGAAAAGCTAACTCAAAGACCTACAACTTTGATTCAGAGACATCTTCAAATTCGATGTTTTCTATGTCAAAAATCGGTCCCAATACGAGACTGAAAATCGGTGCGAAACTTTTCAGCTTGAAAGTTGATATTTGATAATGTTTTGGCTGTCTTTCATCCCTCTGACTCCTTGCTTCATCCAATTTACCTCTAAGATTCTTGAATCTTCACCACAAGGTTAGAAATAGGTTTAGAGTATTTGCACTTTAGTCCCTGAACTTATACTTTCTTCCAGTTTGGTCCTTTTTCGCTTGGTTCACCTTAATTTCGCTATATTCATCATTTTGTCCTGCAAAACATAAATTGCATAGAATTAAGCTATATTCCAACATTTTAATCAACAATTGCTCATGTTTTGACAGTAAAATAAGTATGTAAAAACACACTTATCAAGTTGGGATACGTGCTCTTGTTGATTTTCGGTGCCATCTTGGCCATAATATTACTGGCCGGATCAATCACCACAGGGAAGCTCGTGTTTCCCCGCCACCACCTGCCGACCCCGAGTAATTACACAGTGGAACTACACAAGGCGCTCATGTTCTTCGACGCCCAACGCTGTAAGTAAATTAGATTAGATTAAATTAAATTCAATACTCAATTTGAATATGGATTTATATACTTGAAGTTTGTACAAAATTGGAAACGGACCACCTTTTCAGCAGATTAAATTAAATTAAATTCAATACTCAATTTGAATATGGATTTATATACTTGAAGTTATTTTACTCTATAAGACCCTCATTTTGCAAAAAAATGTTTTAGTTCCACCCGATTGGTTTATTAAAATGAGGATATTTGGACATTGATTACGAAAAATAAAAATAAAAATAAATTATTCATTGATACTTCTTTGGCACATATTTGACGACATGAGAAGGTTGCTGTAATGGTACAATATGTAGAAATTGGTTTCTATTCCACAATTTTTTTTTATATTTACAGCTGGAAGATTACCAGGGAAGAATAACGTGTCACAGAAGGGAGATTCTGGCTTAGATGACGGGCAATCTAAAAGTTCATCAATCATCAAAATTTCATCAGGCGGATATTATTATGTCGGGGATGCGATCAAGTTCAATTTCCCGACGTCTTTTGCTATGACTACGTTTAGTTGGAGCGCGATCGAATACAGTGCCAAGTATGAAGCTGATGGAAAACTAGCACATGTTAAAGATATTATTAAATGGGGCACTGATTATTTCCACAGGACTTTTGATTTTACCCCCCGTTCTATAGATCGTATTGTGCTGCAGGTAAATACTACATATTTAGTTTTTGAAAATTCCACAATCACATTGTTTTTCGTTCTCCATATTTTGTCGTTATATTTTCATTTTCATTTGCTAATGTATATTTTTAACTTTCGAATTTTTTCTCAGTAGGTTGGAGATGTGGATACTAGTGCAGGTCCATCCCCAAATGATCGATACTGTTGGACACGTCCGAGGACATCGATCTTGATCGTCCTGTTACCAAGTGGCAGCAATTAAAATGTTTGTCTAATGTAATTTTGGTGGAATTTGAGTTTGTTGGGCTTTCTAGCATTCTCAACTTAAATTTGATGTTTCAACCAATTTCTAGTGATGCACTGGCTTCCTAGGACATCGATCTTGATCGTCCTGTTACCCAGTGGCAGCAATTAAAATGTTCGTCTAATGTAATTTTGGTGGAATTTGAGTTTGTTGGGCTTTCTAGCATTCTCAACATAAATTTGATGTTTCAACCAATTTCTAGTGATGCACTGGCTTCCTAGATTCCATGCCCATCTTATTGATTAATTTGTTGAAAAATTGTGTCGATATAAGCGGTCTCTTATTTATTGTTTCAACATTCGAAAATACATAAGGTCGTTATATATAGTAAAAGTAGAATTGTTCTTATAAAGTTGTGTATGCAATCTTTGGCCCCGACATTCACAGACATTAATCATGTAGATATGATCAACTTATTGTAATACTACATTACCTATATGCTAAAAGCTAAAACAAAGTACAGTCATATATGGTTACAACTATTTTCTCTATTCTTAAGGAATATATTTCCCAATTTTTTTTTTTTTTGTAAATTTACAAACTTGAAACTGTGACTAAAATAATGTAGGTAACTTATCGACGAAAATACAAATGGACAAATCCATAGGAATTT
This sequence comes from Fraxinus americana, assembly GCA_035079005.1. Taxonomy (NCBI): domain Eukaryota; kingdom Viridiplantae; phylum Streptophyta; class Magnoliopsida; order Lamiales; family Oleaceae; genus Fraxinus; species Fraxinus americana. The sequence continues at coordinate 29,712,120 of CM068714.1, forward strand.
ACCAACATAAATGGAATGAAAAAAATCCGTCGGTAGCTTCCTTCGAACTAAGTAGTCTCTAAAATTGATGCTGATAACGTCCATTCAAATTCGTAGGTGTTTCTGATGGATCTGTATCTGAAGGTAAATCCGTCGGTTACAACCGACGATTATGTTTTCGTCAAAAAAATTATCGACGGGACTTTCACCTTCGGTATGTATCGACGGGAAAATTTTGTCGAAAGGTTATGTCACCGACGAAATATTTTGGTCTTTGAAGCAGTATTTTCTAGCAGTAATGCTGGATTTATCCTAAAAGATATTTTATCCTTCTCTTCAAGTAATAAGTTAAAATGTTATTAAAAGGACAATGTTGACATTGGTTTATTAAAATGAGGGTATTTGGACATTGATTACGGAAAAAAATAAATTATTCATTGATAGTTCTTTGGCACATATTTGATGACATGGGAAGGTTATTGTAATGTTACAATATGTAGATATTGGTTTCTATTCCATAATTTGTTTTTATATTTACAGTTGGAAGATTACAAGAGAAGAATAACGTGTCATGGAAGGGAGATTCTGGCTTAGATGACAGGCAATCTAAAAGTTCATCAATCTTCAAAATTTTATCATGCGGATATTATTATGTCGGGGATGCAATCAAGTTCAATTTCCCGACGTCTTTTGCTATGACTACATTGGGTTGGAGCGAGATAGAATACAGTGCCAAGTTTATCAGGCATATATTATTATGCCAAGGATGCAATCAAGTTCAATTTGTCGACGTCTTTTGCCATGACTATGTTGAGTTGGAGCGTGATAGAATACGTATGAAGCCCCTGGAGAACTAGCACACTTTAAAGATATTATTAAATGGGGCACTGATTATTTCCTCAAGACTTTTGATTCTACCCCCATTCTGTAGATTGTATTGTGTAGCAGGTAAATACTGCATATTTAGTTTTTGAAAATTCCATATCCACATTGAATTTTGTATTCCATATTTTTGTTCTTGTATTTTCATTTTTTCTTATTAATGTCTATTTTTAACTTTTAAAGTTTTTCTCGGTAGGTTGGACATGGGGATACTAGTGGAGGTCCATTCCCCAATGATAGGACATCGATTATGATCGTCCTGTTGTCGAGTGCCAACAATGTCCAGATCTAGCTGCAAAAATGGATGAGGCTCTAGCTTCCGCATCAATCGTTTTCAAGGACAACAAGAAGTACTCGGGAAAGCTCATGCATAGCGCCAAAACACTATTTAAATTTTCTCAAGATGAGCTGAGAAATAACGGTTCTGGCATTGAAGGTTCGCTTTCCATTAATTATTGGGATGAGTTTGTTTGGGGCGCCACTTGGCTTTACTATGCGACATGAAGCACTTCCTATCTTCATCTTGCTACAAGTCCTTATATTGTCGAGCGTACCGGAGCTTTTATGAGAGGACCTCTTCGTGCTGTCCTAAGTTGGGACAACAAGCTTCCTGGAGCTCAAGTAAGTTGAACGAAAAACTTATTTTGTTCTATTGCTATTGTTGAAATGCATATGGAGCATAATTATATTTTATAAATATTCTCTTGACATTATATTTATCCAACTATCAATCGTGTGATATAAATCAACCAAGAATCAAGTGACGTTATTACTAGTGATTACTATTCTTTACCCAAGTTGCTAAACTTATAATTGATGACTTTGTGATTTGAACTTTTTTTCCTTGTTTATGTCCTCTTACTCGGTTGAGAATGTTCTGGGACCCTGGCTACCAATATGAAGATACTATGAGAACATTCGACAACCAGACCCGTGTATTAATGTGTTCCTACCTCTCATTTTTTACTCATTTTAAAAGAATGGAAGGTAATTTTTTTTTAATGTCAAGGTGGTAAAATGAAGTATTATTTTCATGAGGCTTTAATTCAATGTCGGGGACTTTCGACAGGTGGTTTGGTTGAACTAAATCATGGAGAACCTCGACCTCTTCAATATGTAGTCAGTGCAGTCTTCTTAGCTATGCTATACATTGACTATCTCAAAGCTGTTGGTGTTCATGGGTGGAATTGTGGACCATATTTCTTTTATAGGCCTACCCCTCGGGATTTTACAATCACATAGGTCAATTTTACCGTTGAACCAATATCTCTACTCGATTTTTATTTTATTTGTCAGTATTTACTAATGATTTTTCCTTAAACTTTTAGATCGATTACATCCTGGGTATAAATCCCCAGAAATCTGAGTTATGTGGTGGGATATGGAAAAAAATATCCGAAGTAGGTCCACCATTGAGGGGCTTCAAATCCCGATGATGGGAAAATATATAGTTGTGAAGGAGGATGGATATGGCATGATTCACCAAAGCCTAATCCAAATATCATCATTGGGGCCGTGGTTGCCGGGCCTGACAAAAATGATGGACTTGACGATCTTCGAGCTAATTACAACTTCGTAGAACCAACACTAGCAGGAAATGCCGGTCTAGTTGCGGTACTTGTTGCTTTGTCCGGTGACAAGTACATGGGCATTGACGAGGATACAATAAACTATGCTCTGCCATCTGGATGGTTCCAATACTCTGTCACCGCCGCCATCACCACCATCGTGGTAACCTGATTGACACGGTATGCCAAAAGCTTGTGTTCATGATTCATGCAATTGTCACAAGAATCTACGAGATTTTTCATCAAGGACTTATCCCGAATGTGCATAAGCTTTGAATACGTTTACCCTGCCTACACTTGTAGGTGTACTCAGCGTCTTGTTGGTTTACTGCATAAGCAGATTTTTCTAAAGTTATGTTACGATCATTGGCTATGAAGCTGTTGAAATTGAATGACAATGAAGCCACTATAGGGATTATTAGATAGAAAAAAGTGATTGTCTCGCAATAAACCTGGCTGCTGCTACATCTTACAGAATTTTGTCAAGAAATCATATCTATATGTTCTATGAAAAAATCTTGTGCAAATTGTTTTATTATTGAAATTCTTTAAGGCCATCAAATATGAATCAATAATAATGAACCGTTTAAAGCACCGTGGAAGATGAACAGAGATCTGTGTCCCGAACCATGTTTTGTAGATACCATTAAGCGGGCGATGATACCTCCAAATGAGGATCGCATGACCCATTCTAAATGAGGACGCACTTTGTGGCTTTAGAGCCAATGGATGCACAAAGATTGGAGCCCCGTGAGAAAATAACAAAGGCAATGCTCCATTTTAGACGTGTCCTTATACCGTATAACCTCTATAAACTAATTGATGCTGATAACATCCATTCAAATCCGCCCGAGTTTCTGATGGATCTGTATCTGAAGGTAAATCCGTCGGTTATAACCGATCATTATGTTTTCATCAAAAAAATTATCGACGGGACTTTCACCTTTGGTATGTATCGATGGGAAAATTTCGTCGATAGGTTGTGTTACCGACGAAATATTTTGGTCGTTGAAGCAGTATTTACTAGTAGTAATGTTGATATAAGCGGTCTCTTATTTAATGTTTCAACATTCGAAAATATATAAGGTCGTTATATGTAGTGAAAGTAGAATTGTTCTTATAAAGTTGTGTATGCAATCTTTGGCCCCGACATTCACAGACGTTAATCATGTAGATATGATCAACTTATTGTAATACTACATTACCTATATGCTAAAAGCTAAAACAAAGTACAATCATATATGGTTAAAACTATTTTCTCTATTCTTAAGAAATATATTTTCCAATTTTTTTTTTTTTTTGTAAATTTACAAACTTGAAGCTGCGACTTCGTTAACGAAATTATCAACGAAAATACAAATGGACATATCCATAGGAATTTACCAACATAAATGGAATGAAAAAAATCCATCGGTAGCTTCCTTCGAACTAAGTTGTCGCTAAAATTGATGTTGATAACATCCATTCAAATCCGTAGGTGTTTCTGATGGATCTGTATCTGAGGGTAAATCCGTCGGTTACAACCGACGATTACGTTTTCGTCAAAAAAATTATCGACGGGACTTTCACCTTCGGTATATATCGATGGGAAAATTTTGTCGATAGGTTGTGTTACCGACGAAATATTTTGGTCGTTGAAGCAGTATTTTCTAGTAGTAATGCTGGATTTATCCTAAATGATATTTTATCCTTGTCTTCAAGTAATAAGTTAAAATGTTATTAAAAGGACAATGTTGACATTGTTTTATTAAAATGAGGGTATTTGGACATTGATTACGGAAAAAAATAAATTATTCATTGATAGTTCTTTGGCACATATTTGATGACATGGGAGGTTATTGTAATGTTACAATATGTAGATATTGGTTTCTATTCCATAATTTGTTTTTATATTTACAGTTGGAAGATTACAAGAGAAGAATAACGTGTCATGGAAGGGAGATTCTGGCTTAGATGACAGGCAATCTAAAAGTTCATCAATCTTCAAAATTTTATCATGCAGATATTATTACGTCGGGTATGCAATCAAGTTCAATTTCCCGACGTCTTTTGCTATGACTACATTGGGTTGGAGCGAGATAGAATACAGTGCCAAGTTTATCAGGCATATATTATTATGCCGAGGATGCAATCAAGTTCAATTTGTCGACGTCTTTTGCCATGACTATGTTGAGTTGGAGCGTGATAGAATACGTATGAAGCCCCAGGAGAACTAGCACACGTTAAAGATATTATTAAATGGGGCACTGATTATTTCCTCAAGACTTTTGATTCTACCCCCATTCTATAGATTGTATTGTTCAGCAGGTAAATACTGCATATTTAGTTTTTGAAAATTCCATATCCACATTGAATTTTGTATTCCATATTTTTGTTCTTGTATTTTCATTTTTGCTTATTAATGTATATTTTTAACTTTTAAAGTTTTTCTCGGTAGGTTGGACATGGGGATACTAGTGGAGGTCCATTCCCTAATGATAGGACATCGATTATGATCGTCCTGTTGTCGAGTGCCAACAATGTCCAGATCTAGCTGCAGAAATGGATGCGGCTCTAGCTTCCGCATCAATTGTTTTCAAGGACAACAAGAAGTACTCGGGAAAGCTCATGCATAGCGCCAAAACACTATTTAAATTTTCTCAAGATGAGCTGAGAAATAACGGTTTTGGCATTGAAGGTTCGCTTTCCATTAATTATTGGGATGAGTTTGTTTGCGGCGCCACTTGTCTTTACTATGCGACATGAAGCACTTCCTATCTTCATCTTGCTACAAGTCCTTATATTGTCGAGCGTACCGGAGCTTTTATGAGAGGACCTCTTCATGGTGTCCTAAGTTGGCACGACAAGCTTCCTGGAGCTCAAGTAAGTTGAACGAAAAACTTATTTTGTTCTATTGCTATTGTTGAAATGCATATGGAGCATAATTATATTTTATAAATATTCTCTTGACATTATATTTATCCAACTATCAATCGTGTGATATAAATCAATCAAGAATCAAGTGACGTTATTACTAGTGATTACTATTCTTTACCCAAGTTGCTAAACTTATAATTGATGACTTTGTGATTTGAACTTTTTTTCCTTGTTTATGTCCTCTTACTCGGTTGAGAATGTTCTGGGACCCTGGCTACCAATATGAAGATACTATGAGAACATTCGACAACCAGACCCGTGTATTAATGTGTTCCTACCTCTCATTTTTTACTCATTTTAAAAGAATGGAAGGTAATTTTTTTTTAATGTCAAGGTGGTAAAATGAAGTATTATTTTCATGAGGCTTTAATTCAATGTCGGGGACTTTCGACAGGTGGTTTGGTTGAACTAAATCATGGAGAACCTCGACCTCTTCAATATGTAGTCGGTCACAGTCTTCTTAGCTATGCTATACATTGACTATCTCAAAGCTGTTGGTGTTCATGGGTGGAATTGTGGACCATATTTCTTTTATAGGCCTACCCCTCGGGATTTTACAATCACATAGGTCAATTTTACCGTTGAACCAATATCTCTACTCGATTTTTATTTTATTTGTCAGTATTTACTAATGATTTTTCCTTAAACTTTTAGATCGATTACATCCTGGGTATAAATCCCCAGAAATCTGAGTTATGTGGTGGGATATGGAAAAAAATATCCGAAGTAGGTCCACCATTGAGGGGCTTCAAATCCCGATGATGGGAAAATATATAGTTGTGAAGGAGGATGGATATGGCATGATTCACCAAAGCCTAATCCAAATACCATCATTGGGGCCATGGTTGCCGGGCCTGACAAAAATGATGGACTTGACGATCTCCGAGCTAATTACAACTTCGTAGAACCAACACTAGCAGGAAATGCCGGTCTAGTTGCGGCACTTGTTGCTTTGTCCGGTGACAAGTACATGGGCATTGATGAGGATACAATAAACTATGCTCTGCCATCTGGATGGTTCCAATACTCTGCCACCGCCGCCATCACCACCATCGTGGTAACCTGATTGACACGGTATGCCAAAAGCTTGTGTTCATGATTCATGCAACTGTCACAAGAATCTATGAGATTTTTCATCAAGGACTTATCCCAAATGTGCATAAGCTTTGAATACGTTTACCCTGCCTACACTTGTAGGTGTACTCAGCGTCTTGTTGGTTTACTGCATAAGCAGATTTTTCTAAAGTTATGTTACGATCATTGGCTATGAAGTCATTGAAATTGAATGACAATGAAGCCACTATAGGGATTATTAGATAGAAAAAAGTGATTGTCTCGCAATAAACCTGGCTGCTGCTACATCTTACAGAATTTTGTCAAGAAATCATATCTATATGTTCTATGAAAAAATCTTGTACAAATTGTTTTATTATTGAAATTCTTTAAGGCCATCAAATATGAATCAATAATAATGGACCGTTTAAAGCACCATGGAAGATGAACAGAGATCTGTGTCCCCAACCGTGTTTTGTAGATACCATTAAGCGGGCGATGATACCTCCAAATGAGGATCGCAGGACCCATTCTAAATGAGGACGCACTTTGTGGCTTTAGAGCCAATGGATGCACAAAGATTGGAGCCCCGTGAGAAAATAACAAAGGCAATGCTCGATTTTAGACGTGTCCTTATACCGTATAACCTCTATAAACTAATTGATGTTGATAACATCTATTCAAATCCGTCCGAGTTTCTGATGGATCTGTATCTGAAGGTAAATCCGTCGGTTACAACCGACGATTATGTTTTCGTCAAAAAAATTATCGACGGGACTTTCACCTTCGGTATGTATCGACGGGAAAATTTTGTCGAAAGGTTGTGTTACCGACGAAATATTTTGGTCGTTGAAGCAGTATTTTCTAGCAGTAATGTTGATATAAGCGGTCTCTTATTTATTGTTTCAACATTCGAAAATATATAAGGTCGTTATATATAGTGAAAGTAGAATTGTTCTTATAAAGTTGAGTATGCAATCTTTGGCCCCGACATTCACAGACATTAATCATGTAGATATGATCAACTTATTGTAATACTACATTACCTATATGCTAAAAGCTAAAATAAAGTACAGTCATATATGGTTAAAACTATTTTCTCTATTCTTAAGGAATATATTTCCCAAATTTTTTTTTTTTTTTGTAAATTTACAAACTTGAAACTGCGACTAAAATAATGTAGGTAACTTATCGACGAAAATACAAATGGACAAATCCATAGGAATTTACCAACATAAATGGAATGAAAAAAATCCGTCGGTAGCTTCCTTCGAACTAAGTCGTCTCTAAAATTGATGCTGATAACATCCATTCAAATTCGTAGGTGTTTTTGATGGATCTGTATCTGAAGGTAAATCCGTCGGTTACAATCGACGATTATGTTTTCGTCAAAAAAATTATCGACGGGACTTTCACCTTCGGTATGTATCGACGGGAAAATTTTGTCGAAAGGTTGTGTTACCGACGAAATATTTTGGTCGTTGAAGCAGTATTTTCTAGCAGTAATGCTGGATTTATCCTAAAAGATATTTTATCCTTCTCTTCAAGTAATAAGTTAAAATGTTATTAAAAGGACAATGTTGACATTGGTTTATTAAAATGAGGGTATTTGGACATTGATTACGGAAAAAAATAAATTATTCATTGATAGTTCTTTGGCACATATTTGATGACATGGGAAGGTTATTGTAATGTTACAATATGTAGATATTGGTTTCTATTCCATAATTTGTTTTTATATTTACAGTTGGAAGATTACAAGAGAAGAATAACGTGTCATGGAAGGGAGATTACGGCTTAGATGACACGCAATCTAGAAGTTCATCAATCTTCAAAATTTTATCATGCGGATATTATTATGTCGGGGATGCAATCAAGTTCAATTTCCCGACGTCTTTTGCTATGACTACAATGGGTTGGAGCGAGATAGAATACAAGGCCAAGTTTATCGTGCATATATTATTATGCCAAGGATGCAATCAAGTTCAATTTGTCGACGTCTTTTGCCATGACTATGTTGAGTTGGAGCGTGATAGAATACGTATGAAGCCCCTGGAGAACTAGCACACTTTAAAGATATTATTAAATGGGGCACTGATTATTTCCTCAAGACTTTTGATTCTACCCCCATTCTGTAGATTGTATTGTGTAGCAGGTAAATACTGCATATTTAGTTTTTTTAAATTCCATATCCACATTGAATTTTGTATTCCATATTTTTGTTCTTGTATTTTCATTTTTTCTTATTAATGTCTATTTTTAACTTTTAAAGTTTTTCTCGGTAGGTTGGACATGGGGATACTAGTGGAGGTCCATTCCCCAATGATAGGACATCGATTATGATCGTCCTGTTGTCGAGTGCCAACAATGTCCAGATCTAGCTGCAAAAATGGATGAGGCTCTAGCTTCCGCATCAATCGTTCTCAAGGACAACAAGAAGTACTCGGGAAAGCTCATGCATAGCGCCAAAACACTATTTAAATTTTCTCAAGATGAGCTGAGAAATAACGGTTCTGGCATTGAAGGTTCGCTTTCCATTAATTATTGGGATGAGTTTGTTTGGGGCGCCACTTGGCTTTACTATGCGACATGAAGCACTTCCTATCTTCATCTTGCTACAAGTCCTTATATTGTCGAGCGCACTGCGGAGCTTTTATGAGAGGACCTCTTCGTCTTTGTCCTAAGTTGGGACGACAAGCTTCCTGGAGCTCAAGTAAGTTGAACGAAAAACTTATTTTGTTCTATTGCTATTGTTGAAATGCATATGGAGCATAATTATATTTTATAAATATTCTCTTGACATTATATTTATCCAACTATCAATCGTGTGATATAAATCAATCAAGAATCAAGTGACGTTATTACTAGTGATTACTATTCTTTACCCAAGTTGCTAAACTTATAATTGATGACTTTGTGATTTGAACTTTTTTTCTTTGTTTATGTCCTCTTACTCGGTTGAGAATGTTTTGGGACCCTCGGCTACCAATATGAAGATACTATGAGAACATTCGACAACCGTAATTCGTGTATTAATGTGTTCCTACCTCTCATTTTTTACTCATTTTAAAAGAATGGAAGGTAATTTTTTTTTAATGTCAAGGTGGTAAAATGAAGTATTATTTTCATGAGGCTTTAATTCAATGTCGGGGACTTTCGACAGGTGGTTTGGTTGAACTAAATCATGGAGAACCTCGACCTCTTCAATATGTAGTCAGTGCAGTCTTCTTAGCTATGCTATACATTGACTATCTCAAAGCTGTTGGTGTTCATGGGTGGAATTGTGGACCATATTTCTTTTATAGGCCTACCCCTCGGGATTTTACAATCACATAGGTCAATTTTACCGTTGAACCAATATCTCTACTCGATTTTTATTTTATTTGTCAGTATTTACTAATGATTTTTCCTTAAACTTTTAGATCGATTACATCCTGGGTATAAATCCCCAGAAATCTGAGTTATGTGGTGGGATATGGAAAAAAATATCCGAAGTAGGTCCACCATTGAGGGGCTTCAAATCCCGATGATGGGAAAATATATAGTTGTGAAGGAGGATGGATATGGCATGATTCACCAAAGCCTAATCCAAATACCATCATTGGGGCCATGGTTGCCGGGCCTGACAAAAATGATGGACTTGACGATCTCCGAGCTAATTACAACTTCGTAGAACCAACACTAGCAGGAAATGCCGGTCTAGTTGCGGCACTTGTTGCTTTGTCCGGTGACAAGTACATGGGCATTGATGAGGATACAATAAACTATGCTCTGCCATCTGGATGGTTCCAATACTCTGCCACCGCCGCCATCACCACCATCGTGGTAACCTGATTGACACGGTATGCCAAAAGCTTGTGTTCATGATTCATGCAACTGTCACAAGAATCTATGAGATTTTTCATCAAGGACTTATCCCAAATGTGCATAAGCTTTGAATACGTTTACCCTGCCTACACTTGTAGGTGTACTCAGCGTCTTGTTGGTTTACTGCATAAGCAGATTTTTCTAAAGTTATGTTACGATCATTGGCTATGAAGCTGTTGAAATTGAATGACAATGAAGCCACTATAGGGATTATTAGATAGAAAAAAGTGATTGTCTCGCAATAAACCTGGCTGCTGCTACATCTTACAGAATTTTGTCAAGAAATCATATCTATATGTTCTATGAAAAAATCTTGTACAAATTGTTTTATTATTGAAATTCTTTAAGGCCATCAAATATGAATCAATAATAATGGACCGTTTAAAGCACCATGGAAGATGAACAGAGATCTGTGTCCCCAACCGTGTTTTGTAGATACCATTAAGCGGGCGATGATACCTCCAAATGAGGATCGCAGGACCCATTCTAAATGAGGACGCACTTTGTGGCTTTAGAGCCAATGGATGCACAAAGATTGGAGCCCCGTGAGAAAATAACAAAGGCAATGCTCGATTTTAGACGTGTCCTTATACCGTATAACCTCTATAAACTAATTGATGTTGATAACATCTATTCAAATCCGTTCGAGTTTCTGATGGATCTGTATCTGAAGGTAAATCCGTCGGTTACAACCGACGATTATGTTTTCGTCAAAAAAATTATCGACGGGACTTTCACCTTCGGTATGTATCGACGGGAAAATTTTGTGGAAAGGTTGTGTTACCGACGAAATATTTTGGTCGTTGAAGTAGTATTTTCTAGCAGTAATGTTGATATAAGCGGTCTCTTATTTATTGTTTCAACATTCGAAAATATATAAGGTCGTTATATGTAGTGAAAGTAGAATTGTTCTTATAAAGTTGTGTATGCAATCTTTGGCCCCGACATTCACAGACATTAATCATGTAGATATGATCAACTTATTGTAATACTACATTACCTATATCCTAAAAGCTAAAACAAAGTACAGTCATATATGGTTAAAACTATTTTCTCTATTCTTAAGGAATATATTTCCCAATTTTTTTTTTTTTTTGTAAATTTACAAACTTGAAACTGCGACTAAAATAATGTAGGTAACTTATCGACGAAAATACAAATGGACAAATCCATAGGAATTTACCAACATAAATGGAATGAAAAAAATCCGTCGGTAGCTTCCTTCGAACTAAGTCGTCTCTAAAATTGATGCTGATAACATCCATTCAAATTCGTAGGTGTTTTTGATGGATCTGTATCTGAAGGTAAATCCGTCGGTTACATTCGACGATTATGTTTTCGTCAAAAAAATTATCGACGGGACTTTCACCTTCGGTATGTATCGACGGGAAAATTTTGTCGAAAGGTTGTGTTACCGACGAAATATTTTGGTCGTTGAAGCAGTATTTTCTAGCAGTAATGCTGGATTTATCCTAAAAGATATTTTATCCTTCTCTTCAAGTAATAAGTTAAAATGTTATTAAAAGGACAATGTTGACATTGGTTTATTAAAATGAGGGTATTTGGACATTGATTACGGAAAAAAATAAATTATTCATTGATAGTTCTTTGGCACATATTTGATGACATGGGAAGGTTATTGTAATGTTACAATATGTAGATATTGGTTTCTATTCCATAATTTGTTTTTATATTTACAGTTGGAAGATTACAAGAGAAGAATAACGTGTCATGGAAGGGAGATTCTGGCTTAGATGACACGCAATCTAGAAGTTCATCAATCTTCAAAATTTTATCATGCGGATATTATTATGTCGGGGATGCAATCAAGTTCAATTTCCCGACGTCTTTTGCTATGACTACAATGGGTTGGAGCGAGATAGAATACAGTGCCAAGTTTATCAGGCATATATTATTATGCCAAGGATGCAATCAAGTTCAATTTGTCGACGTCTTTTGCCATGACTATGTTGAGTTGGAGCGTGATAGAATACGTATGAAGCCCCTGGAGAACTAGCACACTTTAAAGATATTATTAAATGGGGCACTGATTATTTCCTCAAGACTTTTGATTCTACCCCCATTCTGTAGATTGTATTGTGTAGCAGGTAAATACTGCATATTTAGTTTTTTTAAATTCCATATCCACATTGAATTTTGTATTCCATATTTTTGTTCTTGTATTTTCATTTTTTCTTATTAATGTCTATTTTTAACTTTTAAAGTTTTTCTCGGTAGGTTGGACATGGGGATACTAGTGGAGGTCCATTCCCCAATGATAGGACATCGATTATGATCGTCCTGTTGTCGAGTGCCAACAATGTCCAGATCTAGCTGCAAAAATGGATGAGGCTCTAGCTTCCGCATCAATCGTTCTCAAGGACAACAAGAAGTACTCGGGAAAGCTCATGCATAGCGCCAAAACACTATTTAAATTTTCTCAAGATGAGCTGAGAAATAACGGTTCTGGCATTGAAGGTTCGCTTTCCATTAATTATTGGGATGAGTTTGTTTGGGGCGCCACTTGGCTTTACTATGCGACATGAAGCACTTCCTATCTTCATCTTGCTACAAGTCCTTATATTGTCGAGCGTACCGGAGCTTTTATGAGAGGACCTCTTCGTGCTGTCCTAAGTTGGGACAACAAGCTTCCTGGAGCTCAAGTAAGTTGAACGAAAAACTTATTTTGTTCTATTGCTATTGTTGAAATGCATATGGAGCATAATTATATTTTATAAATATTCTCTTGACATTATATTTATCCAACTATCAATCGTGTGATATAAATCAATCAAGAATCAAGTGACGTTATTACTAGTGATTACTATTCTTTACCCAAGTTGCTAAACTTATAATTGATGACTTTGTGATTTGAACTTTTTTTCTTTGTTTATGTCCTCTTACTCGGTTGAGAATGTTTTGGGACCCTGGCTACCAATATGAAGATGTTATGAGAACATTCGACAACCAGACCCGTGTATTAATGTGTTCCTACCTCTCATTTTTTACTCATTTTAAAAGAATGGAAGGTAATTTTTTTTTAATGTCAAGGTGGTAAAATGAAGAATTATTTTCATGAGGCTTTAATTCAATGTCGGGGACTTTCGACAGGTGGTTTGGTTGAACTAAATCATGGAGAACCTCGACCTCTTCAATATGTAGTCAATGCAGTCTTCTTAGCTACGCTATACATTGACTATCTCAAAGCTGTTGGTGTTCATGGGTGGAACTGTGGACCATATTTCTTTTATAGGCCTACCCTTCGGGATTTTACAATCACATAGGTCAATTTTACTGTTGAACCAATATCTCTACTCGATTTTTATTTTAATTGTCAGTATTTACTAATGATTTTTCCTTAAACTTTTAGATCTATTACATCCTGGGAATAAATCCCCAGAAATCTGAGTTATGTGGTAGGATATGGAAAAAAATATCCGAAGTAGGTCCACCATTGAGGGGCTTCAAATCCCAATGACGGGAAAATATATATAGTTGTGAAGGAGGATGGATATGGCATGATTCACCAAAGCCTAATCCAAATATCATCATTGGGGCCATGGTTGCCGGGCCTGACAAAAATGATGGACTTGACGATCTTCGAGCTAATTACAACTTCGTAGAACCAACACTAGCAGGAAATGCCGGTCTAGTTGCGGCACTTGTTGCTTTGTCCGGTGACAAGTACATGGGCATTGACGAGGATACAATAAACTATGCTCTGCCATCTGGATGGTTCCAATACTCTGTCACCGCCGCCATCACCACCATCGTGGTAACCTGATTGACATGGTATGCCAAAAGCTTGTGTTCATGATTCATGCAACTGTCACAAGAATCTATGAGATTTTTCATCAAGGACTTATCCCAAATGTGCATAAGCTTTGAATACGTTTACCCTGCCTACACTTGTAGGTGTACTCAGCGTCTTGTTGGTTTACTGCATAAGCAGATTTTTCTAAAGTTATGTTACGATCATTGGCTATGAAGCTGTTGAAATTGAATGACAATGAAGCCACTATAGGGATTATTAGATAGAAAAAAGTGATTGTCTCGCAATAAACCTGGCTGCTGCTACATCTTATAGAATTTTGTCAATAAATCATATCTATATGTTCTATGAAAAAATCTTGTACAAATTGTTTTATCATTGAAATTCTTTAAGGCCATCAAATATGAATCAATAATAATGGACCGTTTAAAGCACCATGGAAGATGAACAGAGATCTGTGTCCCCAACCGTGTTTTGTAGATACCATTAAGCGGGCGATGATACCTCCAAATGAGGATCGCAGGACCCATTCTAAATGAGGACGCACTTTGTGGCTTTAGAGCCAATGGATGCACAAAGATTGGAGCCCCGTGAGAAAATAACAAAGGCAATGCTTCATTTTAGACGTGTCCTTATACTGTATAACCTCTATAAACTAATTGGTGCTGATAACATCTATTCAAATCCGTCCGAGTTTCTGATGGATCTGTATCTGAAGGTAAATCCGTCGGTTACAACCGACGATTATGTTTTCGTCAAAAAAATTATCGACGGGACTTTCACCTTCGGTATGTATCGACGGGAAAATTTTGTCGAAAGGTTGTGTTACCGACGAAATATTTTGGTCGTTGAAGCAGTATTTTCTGGCAGTAATGCTGGATTTATCCTAAAAGATATTTTATCCTTCTCTTCAAGTAATAAGTTAAAATGTTATTAAAAGGACAATATTGAAATGTTATTAAAAGGACAATATTGACATTGTCTTTAGATCTCCCCAAAAATAAATATCACAGGTATAGTATCTTCTCGAAAATTCCAACGGGATTTTGTGTTCTTGTTGTTACCATTTCTCTTCCCTTCTCCATTTTACCAAGTAATTTGGTTCAATATCATCCCCAAATCATTGCTACTGTTGGCTATGTCCAGAGGACAACGATTATGTTCCACATGTTACCGAGTGTCAAAGATGTCTAGAACTAGCTATAAAAATAACTGCTGCACTAGCTTCTACAGCGATTGTTTTCAAAGACAATAATAAGTACTGAAGATAGCTCACGCGCAATGCCAAAAGATGAAGAAGAAGACAGTAAAGTTGGGATATGTCGCCATCTTAAGGCGCATGCTCCTTTTGATCTTCGGCGCCATCTTGGCCATATTATTACTGGTCGGATCTACGACCTTTTTAGCAGATTAAATTAAATTAAATTAAATTCAATTCAATACTCAATCTGAATATGGATTTATATACGTGAGATTTGTACAAAATTGGAAATGGCCCACCCCTTTAATTAGGTTCCAAAAATTATATTGATTCTCCATGTTTTGTCCAACTAAATAGAAGATTTTACTATCGAAGACCCTTATTTTGCAAAAATGTTTTAGTTCCACCTAATTGGTTTATTAAAATGAGGATATTTGGACATTGATTATATATATATATATATATATATCTATATATATATATATATATATATATAGATATATATATATATATATATATATATATATATATATTCATTGATAATTCTTGGCACATATTTGATAACATGAGAATGCACTAATGTTACAATATATAGATATTGGTTTCTATTCCATAATTTTTTTTTTTTTTTTATATTTACAGCCAGAAGATTACCAGAGAAGAATAATGTGTCATGGAAGGGAGATTCTGGCTTAGATGATGGGCAATCTAAAAGTTCATCAATCTTCAAAATTTTATCATGTGGAGATTATTATGTCGGTGATGCAATCAAGTTCAATTTCCCGACGTCCTTTTGCTATGACTATGTTGAGTTGGAGCGTGATAGAATACAGTGCCAAGTATGAAGCTGATGGAGAACTAGCACACGTTAAAGATATTATTAAATGGGGCACCGATTATTTCCTCAAGACTTTTGATTTTACTGCCAATTCTATAAATCGTATTGTGCAGCAGGTAAATACTACATATTTAGTTTTTGAAAATTCCATAATCACATTGTTTTTCGTATTCCATATTTTGTTGTTGTATTTTCATTTATTAATGTATATTTTTAAATTTCAAATTTTTTCTCAGTAGGTTGGAGATGGGGATACTAGTGGAGGTCCATCCCCAAATGATCGAAAATATATCAATTGGTTATATATAGTAAAAATAGAATTGTTCTTAATAAAGTTTTTTATGCTTATAATTCATAGGAGAAAATCTTTACTCCCGACATTCACAGACATTAATCATGTAGATATGATCTACTTGATATGGAATAAATATTTTGTAATTAATGCAAAATCTGGTTATATAAATGATGGGACCCACTTGCATGCAATGCACAAGCAATTATTTGTAATGGGAGTGTACACGTATATGCATGAGCATGAGCAATTATATAGGAATTAAGCTCTTTTGCCAGAAAAAAAATTGCCACCTTGGTTAGCATACACTCACATGGGCGTGGAACCCGAACGGAACCCATGTGAATGAAAAATTCCAAAAAAAATGCTCCCCCACTTAATATGCATGCATGCTTTAAATGAATGTCAGAGCAAAGTAATTAATAATTATGAAAAACAATACAAATATTTAACCCCTGTTTAGTAGGGATTTTAATTGAAGTCAAATTTAATAACTAATTTTAACCACATATTTTATGG
Organism: Fraxinus americana; assembly: GCA_035079005.1. NCBI lineage: Eukaryota > Viridiplantae > Streptophyta > Magnoliopsida > Lamiales > Oleaceae > Fraxinus > Fraxinus americana. Next base: position 29,729,007 of record CM068714.1, read on the forward strand.
ATCCTATAACTTTTCAGTTACAATTTCATCAATTGCTATCAAAATTTAGTAAAAATCTGAGTTTAATCTCTATCAAATGGGGCTAAAATTTACTCCCTCCGTCCCATATATATAGGCTGGGTTTCCTTTTTTTCTTGTCCCAAATATATAGGCTTGTTTCTTAATTGGGAATGTTATGTTTTGTTATTTTACTAATATACCCTTATTTAATTTGCCTAGTTACTAATTCCAACAATAATTTACTTCTAATTGTTGAAAATTAAATAGGGATAAACTTGGAAAGTTCTTGATAAAAATTGCTTTTCCAATAACATTAAATAAGATTTCTTAATCCGTGTGAAAAATGAAACAAGCCTATATATATGGGACGGAGGTAGTAATATAATTTGATCAAACCATTTAATAGAATTTGCCTTTGATGTCATAATAAATGTTTTCGGATTTAATTTTTATAGTCTAGTAACAAAGAGTCTCTTATGGTCTGATTTAGTTAATCGATAATAAATTAAGCTTAATTACTGCCAAAAATGATTTCTGTCATTGCAAAAAAATAAAAAAATCTACAAGATTTCGGAATTGTCAAACAATTGACACGTGGAACTACTTTATGTCTTCCTAACCTGTATCTCAAACCAAAAGATAAACTTTCTTCTATCTGTAAAAACTTTATACCCACACACAGTTCTTGAGAATTAATAATTATATGGGTCAATATATATGGGATTCAACTGAACATAGAGAATAATTTACCTCTGCTCTTCGCGACTATTGATTGTTAACCATTCTGAATCCTTCAACTCAAAATTCTTTAGTAAAAATCTGCTTCAACATATTTGCTTACCCCTTTCGCTCCCCTGAGAGATTTCATTTCTGCTTTTGATCTCTTAGGTGTGCTTGCAGTCGACATAACTAAGACAGGGATATCTCCTTTCAGTCCTGCAAATATTTTAACGAATTCCTTCCTGTAATTTACTGGGTCGAGCAATCCGGTCAAGAGAGCAATAGGCACATGGCGAACTGTATAGTTCAACGATTTCCTCCCTGGAATTCTTCCTTTCTCATCCAATCAGAGCCAAGTTAAAATCAGTGGATGGAATCTATATAAACCTAAAGTATCTCCGATTACCACAACTTTATACACCTGCACACTTTATAAAATTCAAGGAAGAAAGTATAATCAAAAGATTGAAGAAGAGTTCACAAGTTGTAAAAAATCATAGATTTCAGATAAGAATATTTCATATTTGAATCTGTATAAACCTAAAGTCTCTCCAATTACCCCACTTCATACACTTGCACACATTATAAATTCAAGGAAGAAAGTATAATCAAAAGAGAGAAGAAGAGTTCACAAGTTGCTAAAAATCAAAGATTTCTGGTAAGAATATTTCATATTTCAATTTTTTTTTTATGTTATTCAGCATCCTTATTTAATTTAGAGCATGTGTGATATGAAAAAGTATGAAAATAATCAAATCTGCATGAATTCAAAATTTGAAAAATTCACAGCTTTAAAATATTCGAGTATGTGATAGAAAATTGAAAAGGAATAATCAAATTACATACTTTATTCAAATTCTTTTCACATAAAACCCTAGATCCATTTCCATATTGAAATCTGAAAATGAACATAAACATAAAACATACCTGAATCCATGATAATTAGATTGTTAGCTTGAAAGGATCACGATCTTCCAATTTGATTTGTGAACTTCACTTCAATCTTGATTTCTATGAATGGGGATGTAGAAACCTTGAAAAACACACTCAAATGGGGACCATAACCCATATATACATAATATAATGACCATTCATCATCTTTCATTTGTTTTAAATCGGCCCCTCAACAATTTAAAACAAACTTCCGGTCTCTACACTTTAATTCCACGAAATTCAATACCCATTAGTCAAACTTTATCCTTAGTGGATCACTTTAATGACTAATTTACTTTAGATGATAGCACACACATTTTAATATGTTACATGTGGCCCCAAATTGCTAAAATATTCCAACGATCTCCCACTGGGCCATATGTGTAACCTTTCAAATGTGCACAACCTTTATGAGCTCAAAATTTTGTTATTATTATTATTATTATTATTACGGGTATTTCAAACAATCTCGTCCATCAGTCATATCGATGTAGGATCAAAGCGATTTTCGTCACATTTAACGTGACTAAATCCATCAATGGTCACGTACACCCATATAACCAAATGACATAGATCAATCATGGAGTGTAGCACGAAAATTACATGTTATGTGACTCAAACATGTCTATTTCCAACTGGTACAACCTTATTTCTTAAGTGAGATCGGTACTGAACATAATAACAGAGTGTAATAAACTAAAAACTTTATTTCTGTACAGAACAATATCCAAATACACAAATATGTTCAAAACATAAAGCAATGAAAATACAAACTCCCACTAAAACTTGATATCCTCATGATATACAACACCCATATGAGCAATGTGCTCATGAAAGACTTTGGGTGTCAATCCTTTAGTAAGCGGATCCGCAATCATAGAGTTTGTCCCAATATGCTCTATGGAAATCTGTCCACTCTGTACTCTTTCCTTCACAACCAGGAACTTGATGTCAATGTGTTTTGACTTAGATGAACTCCTGTTGTTATTAGAATATAGAACTGCTGAGTTATTGTCACAATATAACTTTAGTGGCCTTTCTACGCCATTCGTAATACTGTGACCCAGTGACAAAATTTCGCAGCCATATTCCATGATTAGATGCCTCATAGCAAGCTACAAATTCTGCTGCCATGGTAGAAGAAGCTATGAGTGTCTGCTTAGCACTCCTCCAGGAAATAGCTCCTCCAGCTAACAGATAAATATAGCCTGATGTGGATCTCCTACTGTCTTGGCATCCAGCAAAATCAGAATCGGAGTATCCTATGATCTCTAACTGATCCGATCTGATATAGGTGAGCATGTAATCCTTTGTTCTCTTCAAATATCTCATAACCCTTTTGGCTGCTATCCAATGATCCATTCCAGGGTTGCTTACATATCTGCCTAGCATTCCAACAATGAATGCTATATCTGAACGTGTACAAACTTGAGCATACATAAGACTCCCAACAGCTGATGCATAGGGAATCTTCTGCATTTCCTTAACTTCAAGGTTATTTTTCGGGCATTGTTTGAGACTAAATTTGTCTCCCTTAGCGACAGGGGTGTCACCTGATTTACAGTCCTGCATGTCAAACCTCTTAAGTACTTTATCGATATAGCTCTTTTGTGACAATCCAAGAATACCTCGAGAGCGATCCCGATATATCTGAATCCCTAATACAAAAGAGGCGTCACCAAGATCTTTCATCTCAAAATTCCTAGATAAAAATCTCTTGGTTTCGTGCAACATGCCATATCCTTAGTGGCAAGCAGTATGTCATCAACATATAAAATCAGGAAAATATGCTTACTCCCACTGAACTTGTGATACACACAATCATCAACAGCATTTGTCTCAAAACCAAACGAGATAATTACTTGATGAAATTTGTAGTACCATTGACGGGAAGCTTGTTTGAGCCCATAGATGGATTTCTTTAATTTGCAAACAATATTCTTCGGGTCTCCTGACACAAAGTTTTCTGGTTGCACCATATAGATCGTCTCATCAATGTCGCCATTGAGAAACGCCGTCTTAACATCCATCTGATGTAACTCAAGGTCAAAGTGCGCAACAATTGCCATAATTATCCTGAAAGAGTCTTTCGTTGAAACTGGAGAGAAAGTCTCTTTGAAGTCAATACCTTCCTTTTGGGTAAAGCCTTTAGCTACAAGACGAGCCTTATATCTTTCCACATTACCTTTCGAATCCCTCTTGGTTTTAAAAATCCATTTGCAACCAATAGGCTTCGCACCTTCTGGTAACGCGACAAGATCCCAAACTTTGTTGTCTTGCATAGACTTATACTCATCATTCATGGCATCAATCCACTTTTGAGAGTTAGAACCCTGCATGGCCTGACGGAAGTTGATTGGATCATCTTCCATTAATCCATTATTTTTCTCATGTTCTTGGAGAAATACTATAAAATCATCCAAAATAGCATTTTTCCTTTCTCTCGTGGATCTTCTTAAAGGTATAGGTTCTTGAGGTTGTTGAGTATTGGTTCTTGAGGTTGTTGAGTTTGAACTTCTGGAATATTTACCTCATTTTGGATGGGAGGTTCTTCAACATTATCTTGTTGAGGTTCTGGATATGCTTCTTGATCAACGACAGGTATAGGGACTTGTACATTGTCAAAAGTAATAGTATCCTCAACTTCTTCCTCAAAGACAATGTCTCTAACATTATTTCTCCCCCCAAACTCAACATCCTCAAAAAATGTTGCAGTTCCCGTTTCAAAAATTGACTTAGTTGTGGGATCATAAAATTTATAGCCCCTTGACCGCTCAGAATGGCCAATAAAGTAGCTGCTTACTGTTTTGGAGTCTAATTTCTTTTCATATGGCCTATAAGGCCTAGCCTCAGCTGGACACCCCCAAATATGAAAATGCTTTAGACTAGGCTTTTTACCTATCCAAAGTTCATATGAAGTTTTGGCGCAGCCTTAGTTGGCACTCTATTCAGAATATAAGCTGCAGTCTTTAATGCTTCTCCCCAGAGTATTTTGGTAAAGTAGAATGACTAATCATACTCCTTACCATATCCTTAAGAGTTCTGTTTCGTCTTTCAGCTATACCATTCATGATAGGCGTCCCTGGCATAGTGTATTATGGGACGATTCCACATTCCTCTAGGTATTTAGCAAAAGGTCCTGGACATTGTTCACCTGAACCGTCATTTCTGCCGTAGTACTCACCACCACGGTCAGACCTAACGCTTTTTATTCTTTTGTTGAGTTGATTCTCAACCTCTGTTTTAAACACTTTGAACATGTCCAGTGACTCAGACTTTTCATGAATAAGATATAGGTACCCATAACGTGAGTAATCGTCTATGAATGATATAAAATATTGTTGACCATTCCAAGAAGCCGTAGGGAATGGTCCACAAATATCTGTGTGTATCAATTCTAAGACATCCGAAGTTCTGTTAGCACCTAATCCTTTTGTTTTGGTCTGTTTTCCCTTGATACATTCAATACATACATCAAAATCTGTGAAGTCAAGGGAGTCTAAAATACCATTTGACACAAGCCGTTCAACTCTAGATTTAGAGATGTGACCTAAGCGCTTGTGCCATAATTTTGCTGAATTTTCTTTATTTAATTTGCGTTTAGTACCACGTGTTTCCACATGCAGGTTTTCATTATATGATGTAACAGTATCAAGCAAGTATAGGTTATCAAATGTAGATAATAAACCAATACCAATGATATTAGAATTTAAAGAAAGACTAAACTGATTGTTGCCAAATGAACAATAATAACCAAATTTGTCCAACAAAGAAACAGAAACCAAATTCCGTCTAAAAGACGGTACAACTTTAGTGTCTTTCAAATCCAAATAATAACCAGTTCCCAACAATAACCTAAAAATGCCTATTACATCAACTTCCACCGACTTGCCATCACCAACATAGATGTATCTTTCACCATCACTTGGCTTTCGGTAGCTCAGGCATCCCTGCATAGAAATACTTATATGAGTAGTAGCACCAGAATCTAACCACCAAGTATTTCTAGGTACTGAAGCTAAATTAACCTCAGAACAGACCAAAGTAAGATTTGTACCTTTCTTTGCACGCCAGGCGAGATATTTAGTACAATTCTTCTTCACATGTCCAGTAGTTTTGCAAAAGAAACATGCTTCTTTGTTGTCCTCTTGCTGTTTCTTTTGTGCTGGACCCTTAGGAGCAGCTTGAAATTCCTTCTTTCTTTTCTTGCCCTTATCTTTAGAAGTGCTTGCCAAGTGAACATTTTCAGTTCTATCTTGCTTCAACCTTTCTTCCTCTTGCACACAATATGAAATGAGCTCATTTAGAGACCATTTCTCCTTTTGGCAGTTATAACTGACCTTAAATTGACTGAACTGTGCAGGGAGCGATATCAATATCAAATGTACGAGCAAGTCATCAGACAGCTCGAGCTTTAGTGCCTTTAGCTTTGAAGCAATGTGAGACATCTCCATGATGTACTCCCTTATGTTTCCTTTACCTTTATACTTTATTGAAATCAAGCTTTGCAAAAGCGTGCTTGTTTCAGCCTTATCGTTTTTCGCAAAACGTTTCTCAATTTCGGTAAGGAAATCCTTAGCATTAGTCACTTCTTCAGATACTGCGCCTCGAAAGGCTTCCGGAATGCCGCGCTTAATGATCATCAGACTCATGCGATTAGAGCGTTCCCACTTCTCAAAGTTCCTCTTTTCATCAGGTGAACTTTCATCCGTCAGAGAAGTGTGTTGCTCAATCCGGAACGCAAGGTCTAGATCCATGCAGCCGAGAACAATTAATACGCTCTCTTTCCAATCCTTAAAGTTTGTCCCATTAAGCTTGGGAATAGAGTTGATATTAGCAGATATGGTAGTAGCAGATGAATTAGCTGTAGAGAGAAAATGGAAGAATTATGCTCACGTCAATATTAAGATTCAATAATCAATTAATCAAATCATGGTAAATCCCATCTTCAAGATACCTAGCACATCATTAAATATCAAGTCTTTGGACAGTAATATTAACTGTAAGTGGTACTCTTGGTGTAGTGATCAAACATTGACAATAAATCCTGTCAAATAATAAACACATCTTTGGATTGATTTATTATTCACATGAAAACCTTATAATTATCACATGTTTATCACCACAAGTGTGTATCAAATTCGGCCAAATATTAACCTTCCTTTGGGTCGGTCAATATCTGCATGAACAATCACACGAATTCCTTCTAATATTCTAAGTTAATTAATTTTCACAAAGAGGTTGCTTTGGCAACATATTGCTTCAATCAATTCACTTTTGAATATTATAAAACCAATTGAGTCCTTTATACCATAATTTGAAAAGTAGAATGCTTAATTTTATTCATTATGAAACTTTAAGGGCCTAAGGGTTAATAATTCAATACTTTAGGGGTCGAAATTAATTAATTCAAAACTTTATGGGTCCAAAAATTAATTATTGAAAACTTTAGAGACCCAAAAATAATTATTTAAAAACTTTAGGGGCTAAATGTTAATAATTGGAAAGTTTAGGATTCAAAAAATCAATTATGCGGAACTTTAGGGGCCAAACTAAACCAATTATGAACATTCAGGGACTTAATAATTAAATTCAGAACTTAAATGGCCCAAATTAATTAATTTCAGAACTTCAGGGGCTGAATTATAAAAAACCCGTAACCTTAAGGCCCAATTAGGATTAACTTTAAACCTTAGGGACTGATATATAAATATTAACCCTAATTTTAAATTGCAAGCAGGGGCTTAAGAAACTCTAATTTGCAACTCATGCCCCCGCCCCCAAATCTTCCATAACTCAAAAACCTTCAAATTAATTCTTAAATTAATGCCCATTTTAACTTCCATAACCGAAAACTTTAATTGAGAATTAATTCATCTTCACCGGCGTGGCTGCCTGTTGCAAAGACATGAAATTACCTGCAATGACCATGCGGCTGTTGCAACAAGCGACCTGTGCAGCCGCCACGCCTAAAAAAAAAATTTTTTTTTTTAAACTGAATTTTATTTTAAAAAAAATGACATATTCAAAGAATCCCAATTCCCAAAAAATCCGGATTTTGAAAAAAATCATAGATCCTTATTATTTCATGCTATATCCATAGAATAAATTCAATAAATCATATTATAACATGCTCAAATTCTAAATCCAAAGCATAATATGAAATAATTTGATAATATAACATGAAAATCAAATAACAATATTATAACATGCTCAAATGCTACATGTATAAAATGTTAGAATTCCATAATATAGCATGCTATAATTCTTGATAACATAGTGATCCAATAATTCATAGAATTTAGAATCTTAAAATTCCATTTCTCATGATTTCAATTATGAATGGCTCTGATACCACTTGATAGAAAATTGAAAAGGAATAATCAAATTACATACTTTATTCAAATCCTTTTCACATAAAACCCTAGATCCATTTCCATATTGAAATCTGAAAATGAACATAAACATAAAACATACCTGAATCCATGATAATTAGATTGTTAGCTTGAAAGGATCACGATCTTCCAATTTGATTTGTGAATTTCACTTCAATCTTGATTTCTATGGATGGGGATGTAGAAACCTTGAAAAACACACTCAAATGGGGACCATAACCCATATATACATAAGATAATGACCATTCATCATCTTTCATTTGTTTTAAATCGGCCCCTCAACAATTTAAAACAAACTTCCGGTCTCTACACTTTAATTCCACGAAATTCAATACCCATTAGTAAGTGAATTGCAATTCCTTTATTTTATTTTGCATTTCTGCATGGTTTCACTGTCAAAGTGAATAGTTGAAGATAGTAAGTAAATCACTGTCAAAAGCTTATTTATTAAGCTTAGAAAATAGTGACAACCTGAAAAATGAGCACATTCGAAATTGAAGTGGCGGAGGTCGACAATGAAGTAGTTGAGCTTCTGAGAAATGAAGAAATTAAAAACAGTTGGAAACTCCGATGCCAAGAAACGACGAAAAAGAAGAAGGTAAAATTGGGATATGTCGTCATCTCAAGGTGCATTCTTTTGTTGATCTTCGACGCCATCTTGGCCATAATATTACTGGTTGGATCAATCACCATAGGGACGACGGTGTTTTTTGCCACCACCCGCCGACCCCAAGTAATTACACAGTGTCACTAGACAAGGCACTCTGTTCTTCGACGCCCAACACGGTAAGAAATTAGATTAAATTAAATTCAATTCAATACTCAATTTGAATATCGATTTATATACTTGAAGTTTGTACAAAATTTGAAATGGCCCACCCCTTTAATAAGGTCCAAAAAATTACATTGATTCTCGATGTTTTTGTCCAATTAAATAGATGATTTTACTCTCTAAGACTCTTATTTTGCAAAATGTTTTAGTTCCAACTAATTGGTTTGTTAAAATCAGGATATTTGGACATTGATTACAAAAAATAAAAAATAAAAATAAAAATAAAAATAAAATAATTGTTCATTGATAATTCTTTGGCACAAATTTGACGACATGAGAAGGTTGCACTAATGTTACAATATGTAGATATTGGTTGCTATTTTCATAATATTTTTTTGATATTTACGGCTGTAAAATTACGAGAGAAGAATAATGTGTCATGGAGAGGAGATTTCCGAAGTAGGTCCACCATTGAGGGGCTTCAATTCCCAATGACGGGAAAATATATAGTTGTGAAGGAAGATGGATATGACATGATTCCCCAAAGCCCAATCCAAATACCATCATTGGGGCCATGGTTGTCGGGCCCGACAAAAATGATGGATTGCTCCTGGTGGTTCAGTCAGGTAATTAGTGACCGTTATAGGCGTAAATAATTGGGGACGATGGGGAAATTTTTCGATTGCTCCTGGTGGTTCAGTCAGGTAATCAGTAACCGTTGCTACCCTTGCTCGAGTTTGGGTAATTGTGAAATCATCCACTGATGTAAAGCGTACACCAGGGCGCACCTGTTCCGCACACCACCACATTAATATATGGTGTGACAGCTCGAAAGAAGGCCAATAATCGTGATATCATAACATAATAATAGTGGCTATCTTTCTTCAAGTGAGAGAGAGGATAGAAAAACCATCGCCCAAAGGTGCTTTTTGAAAACTGATCGCAAGCCAGGTCCACGACATCTGGTGAAAGTCTACAATTTGAAATATGCCATTTTCCCGTCCCTATGGAGATGAATGCTATCCTTCGTCACCTTCATTTTGCTATTCATACAAGTATTTGCAAAATTTATCTTAAAAGTCATGCATTACATATTATGACTTTATTTTTGATGATCGGACTGTAGGTCCAGAAATTTCAGGTTTCTCTAGTAAGTTTGACTAATTATTATGCATTGGTATTCTCTGAAGAATTTTCTTCAATATCCTCATTATCATTTCTAATGATGCACTACATTATATAAAAACTGTTGTGATGTGAACCCACGTAGCAACGAAGGTTACGGAACCCACATGATATTGAAATCCAACCCAAGAAAGTCCAAACAAACAAAGTTTATGGATTTGACTCGAAAAACAATGAATTAAACAACCAACACAATCAATATGATATGTTGACCTCTTAATTACATGATTTAAGAAATCTAACCGGAAATTAAAGTTCGTCCCGGAAATATTGAACCAAGAAACCAAAGCAATTATGAAAATACCTTGACCCCGTGATTACAACGATAAACAAATCTCACTTGATGGGTTGAACGCCATGAGAATTAACCCGATAAGTTCGGTAGGATTGTTTCATGAAGAACAAAAGAAAGAAAGCAATATAGCCTTTCAAATTAATTCCATAATAATGTTGTTCAAGTTACAATGAAAATAATGAAATCTATTTATACTAAACCCTAATTAAGGTGGTTAAACGGAAATTGACTCCTAAGATTATAAATATATCAAATAAAATAGAATCCTAATCAAATAAGGTAATTTCAGAAAAAAAAAAAAAGGAAAATTTTGAGGTCTCGATTTCGCCATCCATCTCTTCAACAAATATTGTACTCTCGGTTGATTGCAGCCTACTCCAGCTCACATCATATTGTCAACAAGTTTTTTTCTTTTTGATTCAATTTCATTCTCCATAATGACATAACTTATTGAGATATCTTAAATTTCATTATTTCAGGTACCTAAACCTTCTCTAAGATTTTACAATTTGTTATATCTAAATACTCACTAAGAGAATGTACCTCCTTTATAGGACTATCTTTGCTAATTGCTCCATTTTTATTTGAGATTTATCACAGCTGTGCGGGGTTGTCCAAATTGTGAGAATTTTTGTAATGTTGATTCTGAAATAATAATACAATCCTTTCATAGTGTATAAAGTCACATAGAGTCAACGAACTTTAGGTTCGTGATAACGTTTAATCCAATTATTTTCATGAATATATAATACATGTTAGAAGAGAGTGTCAGTATGGTGAGATACAAAATAAGTTATGCATATATATTTAATATTATTTTCTTGCATAGTAACAATGTGATATTCATTACATAAAGTGCGTCATCAATACATAGTTTTGTATTATTTGATAAAATAATACAAGCTCTTACAAAACTTTCAACATATTCGATGCACCTGATATTGTATTAACATTTATTTTTGTTAATGTTAAATTCAAAAAGTACTTTTTATATTGAAGAATAGTATACATAGTTGCACTATCAACTAAATGGGTATCTTGAGAATTCATCTCGAGTGTTTTGATGTTTGCCATTTAAGTAACTTAAAACTCATTTGTTATAATTTTTAGAGAATCATGCTGATAACGTGTTATAAAATAAAGATAAAAAGAGAAGAAAGTAAAGATATAATTAGACTTGTGTATTTTATTGAAAACCAAAACTCCATATTTATATGAAATAATTAGGACTGTAAGGAATACAATAATCATAATAACTAGTACTAATGTACTATAACTAGTACTGCAAGGGTATAATAATCATTCACTAATAAACATATAATTTATAACAATTTTAAATTTGTTTATCTTTAATCAGATTTTTCACTAAATAATATTTAAGTATATATTTTATTTTTAAAATTATATTATCAAATAATATAGGTTTAGTAAGTAATCCTAGATCTAAAGGTAATTACCATCTTTAACAGATTCAAAATCAAACCAAAAATCTTTGAAGAGAAAATCAATTCCTATGAATACTTCAACCTTAAATCACAATTTCATAGAAGGCGTAAATAATTGGAAACTATAGAATGAATTAGACATGATATATGGGACAAAATATTATGATATATTTATGAATGACAATCATAAACACATAACGTGCTACAAATATTTCAGGACTCAATCACAAGACATAACGACAATATTCGCACGAAACGATAATATCAAAAAACACATATCTTAGGTCACACTCTTAGAGTCACAACGTATTAGGTCACTATCAAAATCTTCACAAAACATAAAATATATTAAGGTCATTTCCTATGAATGGAACAGTTGTTTATAAACAATTGTTCAATTATGTGCTTCAACAATTGATAAAAAACTACAGAAAATGTGGGCAATTATGGTGGAGAAATTGTGGATTAAAAAAAAAAAACAATTATTCTGGAGTAATTACGTTTGACATTTGTGGCCTATTTATTCATATATTTTGGATAATCAAGCCATTGAGATCTGGGGTTCTATTTTCTGTTTTGGAATTTGTGCCAATATTTGGAAGAATTTCAACTGGTTGTCCTTTCTTTAGGAAGCGAAAAGATGCGAAAAAATAATCACTCAGTATCATTTTTTAATCATCAATTTAAGTCACATTATTCTCTTATCTAAATCTATATATTTACAATTTTAGGAAAAATAATATTGAATGATGGTTTTGAAATTATATTTTTAAATTATGATATTTATGATTTTCCCAATAGAAAAATTTATCCCCTGCTCGAGTTTCATTGTCTAAACATTCATTCATTTTTTCTCAAATTCATTTTTAGCCATATATTTTTTCAATAAAATAATTTTAAACACAACCTCAAAATATTTTCCTACTTTTCGATCACAATTTTTCAAAATATCACTATTAACAGACTCATTTTCCCCATTAATGGAGCTCCAACAAAGGCCAAGTGTTACGGTTGCCCTAAGTTTTTTCTTTTCTTTATATGAGCTTGGCCCAATTAAATTCTGGTCAACAATGAAACTATGTACCGAAGCGAAGAACCCTTTTTTTGCCAGGTTCTTGCCAACAATTTCTACCATTTTTGGCCCCCTTAAATTCAAGAATCATGCTTGGTGTACAATCATGAATGAAAACTTCGTTTACACAATACCACGTGGCATTATGTCATTGAATAGTTGTTTTTGCAGTTAACTGTTTTTTGCCAACACACCAATTGTCAACAAAGGAATGTACAAATAGCATTATTGTAAATTCGAACCCTGAATTCTGCATATATTCACGGAATTTTCTGCTTCACAACTGATTGCGAAGATTTGTACAAAAGAAATGAATTTTGAGAGGTACTTCGTGTTTGCATCAATCTTTTCTAAAGAATCTTCCAAATCTGCATGCAATATAACATTCCTTTTACCACTCTGTAAGAGAATTTTAAACTTTGAAAAGCTCTAAAATTCCCTTTTAACAAAAGGTAAGATAATCTTTAATAAATATCAATTCATTTGGTCTCAAGATTGATTTGGAAGCGGTCAAAACTATTAGAAATTGTACAACTAATAAATTAAAGTTCACTAACAGCCAACAGTGAATTAATTAAGAATTCATGAGCTATTTTACAAATATTTGGAGTTGTTAGATCCTTAAACTTCAATCAACGCATCCCGGCGATCTTTTTTATATAAAAGGCAATTGGCTCATGAAATATTGACTCATCTATAACCTGTTTATAAATGTGTTATCACATTTTAACACATTTAATCATACAATTCTGCTGTGTGTACAAAATACTGTACACACAGAAGCCAGTCAGAACACTCACAAGCAGGTGGGCCCCGACACTTTTTGCAATATTTTATTCACAGTGGGACCCACCTCCATGTGAGATTTCTGGTGAAATTCTTCTGGTGAAATGGATTTATTGTTAATCATATATAATATGAATGTTTGTCTTTCAATATATTTTTATTTTTGTATTCTTGGTACTCGTTGAAATTAATTGAACAAATTCGAGAGAAGAATATGGATGTTCTTATGAAAATGGTTGGAGAAAAATGAAAAGTTCAAATGATTTAGAATCATGCATTTATTATTTCAACCCATATGACCCGGACAACCAACACAACAACATATTTTGTCATTACACTCTCCACCACCGCATCCTGCGTATTTGCAAACGGTACCACATTTTTTGAGACAATCCTCTAGAGATGGACCCGAATAACCAACACCACTTGAACATGGATTTTTTGGCAAACCTTCAAAATAAATAAGCTCCATTAGCATTCTGATTTTAAGGTATATTACCCTTAACAAAAATAAATAAGAGGATCAAAAAATTACCAAATGATAGGAAGTTGGAAAGCACCAAAAGAGTAAGAAAAACAGCAGAGCTTTTCATGTTGGTCGCTTGAAGGGTTATGATTTTTGGAGGAGGAATGGCATACATTCATTTATATAATGAAGAAAGGCCAAAGGTAGGTGTGTATCTCTTTCAATCTGATTACATTTCATCTTGTTTGGTTATATATATATAGCAAAAGTAGAGTTGTTGTCACAAAGTTATGTTTCCTCACATTCGCAGACCACTTGCTTGTTATTACTACAAAACTTTTCTCTCTCTAATTATTTTGTCCACTAATTTTAAATTCCATTATTAGCAGCACCCTTTCAAGTTTTACCTTATATTGCCATGTTATTATATTCCTTTCAACTTGATTCTACATAGTGATTACTAGTGTCCTTAATCGAGTTTTCTTGTCAAAATTTCAGAAAATTTTTCGTTTTTAGTTCTGCAATAGTTGAACGTGTTTCGTTTCTTCACTTCACATTATCGACCACACTATTATGATCAATATTTATATCCAACCTTCTTATTATGCTCGTCTTTCCCGTTTCATCTTTAGTGGATGCTCCCCTTTCAATTAAACTCGAATATCGCGTTTAGGGGTATTGTGTATTGGCCTTTGATCAACTTCAACTAAACGAATCTTCTTTGGAATTCTTACGTGCCATACTTGAATGGAAAAACAAGAAATCAAATAAAAGGTGACATAATTTAGTACCATAACCTATCATGTGATCAATATACCCCACATTTTTTGTTTTGTCGATTTGCACAAAAGATTTTAATCCACATGACAATAGCTACTAATGGTAAATGTCATCGAGAAAAAGAATTCTTATTAATCCCATGTTAGAGAAACATGATTTTAATACCACACAATAATTTTCAACATTAAATTCTGTTATAAATTTGTAACATAACTTAACTTCGAGAATATATTAAACGCATTGAATCCAATGAAATAGAATATACACTCATTATAGTAATATTGAATCCAAGCAAGTGGTCTCTGAATCCTAGCCAAGCAAGTAGAATTTAGGCCTAACTTATTCGAAATAACTTTTCTCGAGTCCCAAATTCGCCATATAATATGAGATTGGAAACATGCCTAATATCGATGTGAAATTTCTCGCTAAATGAATACTCGGTTATTTGGCCGAATAACTAAAATATTGACATGAAAACTTATTTTTAAATTAATCCCTCGATATTTCAAAATTAACAAAACATGACAAGATTATTTATTTTCAGTTGTTAGGGACGGAGCCAAGAATTAACATTACGGGAGGCAAAATTTAACAAAACAAGACAATATTTCACATGCAAAATAGATGTATGATCTCACAAGGATCTGTTTCAATCTGATTAAATTGTAAGGGTACGTTTCATCTTGTTTGGGTCATATATAGCAAAAGTAGAATTGTTATCATAAAGTTATGTTTGCTCATAATTTACGGGAGAAAATCTTTAGCCCCAACATTCACAGACCACTTGCTTGTTATTACTACAAAACATTAAACAAAGTCAGCCCAACATGAAAGTTCAATTTTCCAATTTTGTTGTTGTTCATGCATTCCAACTATTGTCCTCGAGTCTTGCAATTCTTTCTTTACGTTTCTTCTTTCTTAAATGACACAAGGACCCAATGAAAGCCTATATTCCTGAGTTATGTTCTCAAACTTGACTTCTTTAAACATAAATTCTCGTGGTTTAAATACATACAGTCACCCACAAACATTTCAAATATCATAACATAACATGAATTTCTTCAAACTTTCTTTACCTCAGAGTCGGCGATTTGCGACAATGGCAGGCATAATGGTAACTGAAATAATTTATTTGATACACAATTCCTAAAATTTTGGAAATCAAGTTTATGTTTCGGAAGTCTACATAAGGGTAAACCGTGTTCAGATACCATAGGTAAAATATGGCTTGTGCAGCTTTGTGATGTAATTCTAAGATTCATATAGTACAATGAAAGAAATACAAATATTTTGCTATCTTAGAGAAAAACGAAAAGTTCAATAAACAAAGGATTTAGAATCATGCATTTATTACTTTAACCAATATGACCTGGACAACCAACATGAATTTATTATTTCAACCCATATGACCTGGACAACCAACACAACAACATATTTTATCATTACACTCTCCACCACCGCATCCTGCGTATTTGCAAACGGTACCACATTTTTTGAGACAATCCTCTAGAGATGGACCCGAATAACCAACACCACTTGAACATGGATTTTTTGGCAAACCTGTCAAAATAAATAAGCTCCATTAGCATTCTGATTTTAAGGGGACTTCTGATATTACCCTTAACAAAAAAATAAAATAAATAAGAGGATCAAAAAATTACCAAATGATAGGAAGTTGGAAAGCACCAAAAGAGTAAGAAATACAGCAGAGCTTTTCATGTTGGTCGCTTGAAGGGTTATGATTTTTGGAGGAGGAATGGCATACATTCATTTATATAATGAAGAAAGGCCAAGGGTAGGAGTGTATCTTACTAAAAAATAAGCAAGTTTTGATATACATAATATTACGATAATGTGTAATCTGGTTTTGTATATTATATATACACAATATTATGGTAACCTGTAATCTGGTTCTGTATATTATATATTTTAAATTCAGTTGAATAATTACAAAGTAATAAAATTAAATTAAAATTGGAAAAATAAAATTTAGGTAAACAATTTCCAAAGGAAAATCAAGAGTTTTAGTGGTAGTTTCAGTCCCCAAATCACTTCTGAAATTACGTAGTTTACTAACTAAGTTTGACCTTACGTGCGGAATTATACAATTAACAAACAACAAGTCACTTTTATTGTTTCTAGATGATTAAACAAACAGTCCAATTAGCCTAAGTTGAATTACCGCAGTTTTAATAAGAAAGCAATAAATAACAACAATATTGATGACGGAGAAACCCAACTAGGTAAAAACTTCGGGACCAAACTAGTTACCTCCACTATAGACAATACAGATTTACAATAAGATCCTGCCTAGTCACTCCACTAGACTTCCCAATCTAATTCATGTAACCTCCAAGATCAGTTGAACCCACCAGCTCCCGATCTTCTGCAAATGTCTCTTCCAAGTGGAATTCCAAGAACTCCCTGTTCTTGTGCTTTTCCTACGCTTGTAGTCCACTCTCTCTCAACCTCGAGCAACCTCTGAAGTTCAACTAAAAAAGTATCTTCCTAAGGGTGTTTAGGAAGTAGGTGTTTTGGATTCAATGAATTCGATGTTTCCTCCCAATCTGTGGTTGTATTAATACATGAACAAGCTCTTTAATCTTCAAAGAATAATATGAAAGTATTATAGAGAAAATGAACAATGAACAACGACCCTAAATTTCGTGCATAGGCTTGGGTATTTATAGGAGAGAGTAATTAGCTTGAATGGGTCGAAAAAAAATACTTCAAAACAGCAAATTAAGGTTTTTCGGATCGACTAGTCGCTCGAGCGATAAGCTGGAAACATGCGAGCGACATATATTCTTTTTTTTGTCGCTCGAGAACCAACTGGGCAAGAAACTAGCAAAAATGCGGTGTCATGTTTCTCCTCTTCTCATGCTCAAACCCTAGACCTCAAAATCTAATTTATACAAATTGCATCCCAGGTCATTGACTGTTACAACACGTTACAAATGAGTACTTTTGTCCACAGAATTGCCAACACTAAAAACCTAATAAACTCCTCATTGAACATTTTGTGACAAAACTACACAATAAGTTAATGAACTAAAAATAAATAAAAATCTAAACTACCCAAGGTTCATCAAACTACATGTTTCTTGCATTTCTTATTAAACATGTTTCCTGAAATCCACAACTCAAATACCCAGTATACAAGCATGTGATACATGAAATATAGCAATTAAGCACATGATACAAAAACTAGCTAGATTGAGACGTAACGCTAATGTTAATCCAAACACCAACAAAAACATTAACATCACAAAAAGCATCAAAAACTCAACTAGCCAAGCATTGTGATATGGAATGCAATGAAATCAATTAATCTCCCCCTAAATCAAAATAAAAATTTTACTTCACTCTCCTCCTTTTTATTAATTCAACAACAAAAACAAAACATTTTTACTTTACCCCTCTCTCTCCCTCTTTTTGTCACAAAGGACGAAGGGATAAAAAAAACCTTTTAACATTAACATATAATCACTCCAAAATACAGTCGTTAGCATGCATAAGTATAATCAATGTACAGTAAACCTTCCCACATACTCAGTTCAAGTTAACATGAAGTAAATTGTATAAGGGACCCATATGTGTAAAGTGTCACTAATCTTTTGTAAGTAGGACTCCAAACCTTAATTTTGTGAGAAATGACATGCTAAACATCACTGCCAATAAGTATATTCCTCTACTTATGAAAGTCAAACAATTGAAAACACATTAGGACCTATAAAGAAAAGCTCATTTTCTATAGATAATTTCTTTTCTCCTCCTGACTTTGAGCATATTTTATTTTTACATCTTTTACTATTTTAAACTCATTATTATTTTTCACATTTTAAGTGCAAGTTATTCTCCATTAAGCAACTAAAATGACCTTTATAGCGAGCTTTATGCCGGTTAACTCAAGTCAGTTGACCATATGCACCAGGTTATGAGAAACACAGCAAACTTAATTGCTCGAGTCAAATAAGCTCCAAAGAAGAACATAAGATATTGAGCTTTTTATTACTGGGGATCAACTTGATCTTGGGTCTAATAAATAAGGTCAATTCATGTTCAAAGTCATCTTACTAACATGTAATTGTCATCACAAATCTCATACACGTGATTGAGTCTCACTAACAATACCATAGTGCAGTGTAGATGGTACATGAAAATACCTATACTAAGTACTCCATAATAACTTAAGTCAGCAATGAAAATTATGTTATAGCTCATCGATTAAACTCATACTTGATCATAACAAACAAATTCAAGTATATTATATATTATGTTGTAAAAATAATTTTCTGCATTTTTATTTTTCAATTTTGTTGTTGTATATATATATATATATATATATATATATATATATATATATATATATATATATATATATATATATATATATATATGCATGAGTTTTCTACCTAAAAAACAAACAAATAACTATGATGCATGCATAAATCAATATCACACAATGATAAAGCACGAGCATGCACCAAAAATACCTAATCAATTAGGTATGCAAATGCTCTTACCTTTAAGAGCACCGTGATTTATTTCAAAAATTTTCAGATCATTTTTTTTTACCCAAACTTGCCTAGTGACTGGAATATTTCCAATCATTTGTGTCATTAACTTGGTCAATTTACTTACCTGATTAGTAAGGAAGTCAATTTGACTAAAATAATCCCGATTCTTATTTCTATTTAAGTTTATGTTTCTATTTCTATTCAGAAAATGACGACACCTAGGCCTTATGTGTCCTAACTCACCGTAGTGAAAACATGTAGGGATAAACCTAGAATCAAAGGTATGTGATCGCTGATATATATTCCTAGGTTGGCGAGTCTTACGCTGTCTAATATGCTTATGTCCTACATATCCCTTATTATTAGGTTCAGGGTTAGGCATATGTTTAAGTTGGTCAGTACCAGGGGTAAATGTAGTCTTGAAGGTACTAACAATATTATGATCATTTTTATTATATCTTATACCTCCCTTATTACCAGCAAGATTGCCCATTCCCAGAATATTATCTAACTTTATAGAACCGCTAGAAAAGGCAAGAAATTGAGACTTGGAATGCTCTAGGTCGCTCAGTAGAATTTTAACATGGATTTCTAAGGTTTCCTTTTCAACTGTTAGCTAATTAGCTCTTCTAGAGATCTTCTCAAGCTCACTAGTGAGATTCCTAACCTGAGTATCTAAAGATTCATTAATGGATTTCAACTAACTCAGGGTTGACGTAGATTTCTGAATGTACACTACAAGTTTTTCATTTTCCGACTCAAGTTCCGTAACTCTCGTATTTAACCCTCTACCAGAATCTTCCTCACAATCAGAATCCTCATCACTACTTACGTTTTCAGCATTCTCACACCCGATTCATTCCCAATTATAGTAGTAAAGGTAATATAGTTCCCACTTTCCTTACGAGTGGATTTCTCACTCTGATTGTCCGAGCTAGACTATTCATCAGTAAGAGTAACATTCATAGCTTTATCCGAATTTCTCCTACTGCAAGGGTACTCACTCCTAATATGACCAAAACCTCAATAATTATGGCATCTCATAGATTTAGAACTCTTCATTGGCTCACTAGGACCACTTTGTGCTTCTCTTTAGGTTTACTATTATTCCTAAACATTTTTCGGAATTTTTTAGCGAAGTACGCTAACTCATCCTCATTTGGAAAATCTGAATCTGAGGACTCCCTATGACTATTCATCACAGTGTTCAAGACCAAAGACTTATCTTCTGTGGGTTTATCAAATGTCAGCTCATAAGTTTGGAGAGATCCAACCAACTCTTCAATCTTAATTGAATCTAAGTCATTGCTCTCCTCTATAGCCGTGACTTTAGGTCTAAACCTTTTAGGTAAGAATCCAAGAATTTTTCTTACAATTTTAGGCTCCAGAATTCTCTCACCTAGGTTGAAACTAAAATTCACTATATCGTTTAAGCTCGCATAAAACTCATCAAAAGTTTCATTATCTTTCATCCTAATCTCTTCAAACCTAGTGGTCAGCATTTACAATTTCGAGTTCTTAACAGCCTGAGTTCCCTCATATGTGGTCTGTAGAATATCTCAAACCTCTTGGCTACCTCACACGTAGACACTCTCCTAAACTCTTTCGGGGATACCGCCATAAATAGGGCATGTAAGGCTTTGCTATTCCAGTTACACTCATCTAATTTCGCTCTAGTCCAATTAGCAATGGGAGTGATGATTATTTCATTATTAACCGTAGAACTAGGTGTAGCCCAACCATTCACAACACTAAGTCATATACGCTTATCCATGGATTTTAAAAAGGCTCTCATCGTAACCTGCTAGTAGGCATAGTTATTGCCATCGAAATATGGCGGGACAGATATTAATTACTTATCTAAATAATATGGGTTAAGGAACGAATTTGGGTTCTGATACCAACTGAAATTACGTAGTTTCCTAACTAAGTTTGACCTTACGTGCAGAATTATACAATTAACAAGCAACAAGTCACTTTTAATTATTTCTAGATGGTTAAACAAACAGTTCAATTAGCCTAAGTTGAATTGTCGCAATTTTAATAAGAAAGTAATAAATAACACCAATATTGATGACGGAGAAACCCAATTGGGTAAAAACTTCAGGACCAAGTCAGTTACCTCCACTATAGACAATATGAGTTTATAGTAAAAGATGTTGCCTAGCCAACTCCACTAGACTTCCCGATCTAATTCCTGTAACCTCCAAGATCAGCTGAACCCACCAGCTTCCGATCTTCTACAATTGTCTATTTCAAGGGGAATTTCAAGAATTCCCTATTCTTGTGCTTTTTCTGTGCTTGTAGTCCAACATCTCTCAACTTCAAGCAACCTCTAAAGTTCAACTGAGAAAATACATTCCTAAGGGTGTTTGGGAAGTAAGTGTTTTGGATTCAATGGATTCGATGTTTTTTCCCAATCTATGGTTGTATTAATACATGAACGAGCTCTTAAATCTTCAAAGAATAATATGGAAGTGTTATAGAAAAGAGACACAATGAACAACCACCCCAAATTTCGTGCATAGGCTTAAGTATTTATAGGAGAGGGTAATTAGGTTGAATGAGTCGGAAAAAATACTTCAAAATAGCAAATTAGGATTTTTCGGATCGACCTGTCGCTCGAGCGATAAGCTTGCGACAGGCGAGCGATGCACTGTCACTCGAGTGAGAGCTCAACGACAGGCGGGCGACACAAATTCTGTTTTTTGTCGCTCGAGTGCCAACTGTACGAGAAGCTAGCGAAAATGCAACGCAGTGTTTCTCCTCTTCTCATGTTCAAACCCTAGACCTCGTAACCTAATTTATACAAATTACACCATAGGTCATTGACTTTTACAGCACGTTACAAATTAATCATTTTGTCTGCAGAATTGCCAACTCTAAAAACCTAACAACTTCCCACCACCCTTAAAGCTAAAAGAACTAGACCCCTCTTGTTCCCTCACTTAACCTTGCAATAGTCTATATCCACTTTTGATTGTATGTACTCTCTTCTTCTCCTAATAACACATCAATTGATCACACCTTTAAAGCTAAAAGAACTAGACCCCTCTTCTTCCCTCGCTTCCCCTTGCAATAGCCCATATCTATTCTTGACTGTATAGACTTCTTCTGCCTACTCACAAAGTCATATCAAATTGCCATATATGCCAAGATAGATAGAATGACCTCAATGTCGATAAAAAGGAAATGTTGGAAGACCAGCATTTCATCCCAACCATGTCCTCATGTAATAGTTCTAGCATTCGGATCGAACCTCCAACCAGCTTTGATATTTCTATAGAATGCTTTTTTGTACAAAAAAAAAAAATAAAATAAAATGAACAAGTTAGGCTACAGCGTCAAGGAAAGATTTGTCCCTAACATTTTTTTTAAAAACCTTATCAACCAAAGAATCCCCATCTGTTAGTAGCCTCCATGTTGTTGGATTGTGTGCACATATATTGTTGGTTTTTTATACCCAATAAATCCTGGGAAATGATGTTATTCTTTGGAAATTTTCAGCTAGCATGGACCAAATAACTGAACTAAATATCGACATCTCAATGAAATGGCTCAACCCAAAAACTAGTTATGGCCATTAGAAGTGACCTTAGAGATGCTCGTGGCCCATTTACTTCTTGGATGGATCTCTTTAATGTTTCGGCCCTTTACCCTTTATTGGTCCAACCATTATTAGAGCCCACTTAAAATATACCCTAAATCTAAGTAGGGGTACTTACAAAAATACCCTTAAAATTAGGGGTGTTTTGAAAAATCATGTGAAAGATTTTTAGGAAGTAAAAAATACTGTATAAAATGAAAAAAGTGACACAATGTCACTTTTTTTAAAAAAATTGTCACTTTTTTTAATTTTTAAAAAAAGTGACATAAACTCAAAAAAAGTGACACACTCAAAAAAGTGACAAATATACTTTAAAAAGTGACAAAACACTAATCAAAACCTATGTTTGTTATTCAAAAAAGTGATAGAAATTTTTAAAAAGTAACAAACAATAAAAAATGAAAAAAAATTCAGAAAAGTGGAGAAAAAAGTGACACAATGTCACTTTTTAAAAAAAAAAGTGACACAGTTTACTATTTCAAAGAGTTAAAAAAAGTGACAAATTTTAAAAAAATGACAAATATGAAAAACAAAAGTGACAAAAATCCAAAAAAGTGACAAAAAATTTTAAAAAAGTGATGAATTCAAAAAAAGTGACACAAATTAAAAAAAAGTTACACATATTAAATTAAAGCTACAGAAAATAAAAAAAGTGACAAACACTGCTTGTGTATTCGAGCAGCTAATGTGTGCTTATAGCATCTATCCAATCAAGAAACGTCAAAGTTCACATAAAAGTGACATTGACACACTAAAATGATTATTAAATACTTGTATATGCATCTGCTTATTATCCAGCATTCTTTCTCACCCTTATTGAACTTCAACTCTCAGCTCTAAAGTAACACTCCAAAATTTAATTTTATCCCCTAAATAGATGTTTTGGTGACACCTATTTGATCTTCCATCACAATTACTTAAAAGCTCTGCTACACATTCACGTAAGTCTACCATATGGGTGACAGTTCTCTCACCCATGTGGTAGACTTGGATGTATAGGTAGCACTAACCATTACTTTGGTGCTATTTCTATGTATTATAAATTCGTACTTTAAAAAAATGATCATGAAAAGAATAGTAACGTCCTAAAATTGAAAGCGATTTAAAATTATCTTGTTTAATGCCTTTCATCTTGCAAGCTAGAAAATGAGGTTACCAGAAAATTATCATCATCGGTTGGCGGACACTCTATACCCGCCCAATCGCTTTGTATGAAGTCGCCGATTGGGAAAGAGTATAAGCGGAGTTTGTTAGCCTTTGTTAACAAATCTAAGCTAATTTCATTTTATTCGAGCTTGAATTTTAAAAAAATAAATTGGAAGTAGATTGAGTTACTGAAATCAAATTTAGGGCACAAACTTTAGAAATACTCAAGAAAAGGTCATTTAGTTCTAATGAAGGATGCTTGATTCCACATATCGGGGTACTTACAAAAATACCCTTAAAATTATGGATGTTTTGAAAAATCATATGAAAAATTTTTAGGAAGTAAAAAATACTTTTTAAAATGAAAAAGAGACACAGTGTCACTTTTTTTTTTTTTTTATTTATAAAAATTGTCACTTTTTTTAATTTTGTAAAAAAGGTGACACAAACTCAAAAAAAGTGACAAATACCAAAATAGTACAATCCATTTTTCAGCACAATTAATCACGTTCTTAAAATAATCACCACATTCAGGCCAATCCACATACTGATTATGTTAGGAAAATATAACGTATTATTTCATTTTTTTATCTTCTTAAAAAGTGACGAAAACTTAAAAAGTGACAAAAAAAACTAAAAAAAATGACAAAATTCAAAAAAAGTGATAAATTTTAAAAAAGTGACGAATTCAAAAAAGTGGCACAAATTAAAAGAAATTACACAGATTAAAAAAGTGACAGACAATAAAAAAAGTGACACTCAGAAAGTGACAAAATTCAAAAAAAAAAAAAGTGACAAACTCAAACTATAAAAAATTATAACATCCCTTCAAACAAAAATAGATGGCTCACGAAAAAACAACCAAAACCACGGTAGAACAGACTAAATCAAGAGCATCCACTAAAATCAACCAAATGCAATCAGAACAATCACCGAATCTATTGAAAAGCCTCCAAACCCAAGAATATTAAATTGCATGCAAAACCCAGTCAAGAATTTCTCAAGAACGGATCTCTTGCAAAGTGCTCCAAAAATTAAAAGAAATCAAGGGTTGGAACCAAATGGAAATCCTCTTCCTAAATATGAAAAAATCAATTCTTGATTGCTTTCCCCTTCTTCTATATCAAACGTACAGAACATGAAAAAATCTTGAGGATGCTTCCCAGTAGATGCAGCATCACAATTGAAGCAACCTTACAACTAATCAAATTCTAACAACCTGGAGTAAATAATGATAGAAATTAGGGAGGTGACTAAAAAAAGTGATAAACACACACAAAAAAAAATTGACAAAATTCAAAAAAGTGAATCCGGTTTCTGAGCTGGGTACAGCGTCGGCATTGCTGGAAGAGGCGGAGTATCTGAAACCTCCTTCGGACGCCTTACAAATGTATCAACATAAATATTCTTGGTGTTCTGCTCTTTTTCTCGATCAATTTCTTCTAAGCTTCGGTGGCGACGATGAAGCTGGCTCGAATCGGAATCCCGATAAGTATCAACATGTACATCATCATAGAATCGCCAGCGTTCATCTTCATAACTCCAATTTGATGAAAATTCCCGTAGATCTGGGTAAGAACTACTAGTCCTCCTCATGGTGGAACTTTTGTAGAGCTTATTTTCATTATCTGATGAATATTGATCACACCATTGAGATGGATATGATTTATGGGTTTCATTTGTAGAATAATCATACCATTGATGTGGGGTTGATGGATTTTATTTTTGGGTTTCATTTTGTTTAACCGTTGAAGTTGGATATTTATCATAGTATCTATCTCCATTCTTCTTTCTGCTAAGAAATCCGAACACTACAGCAACAAGAACCAGTACTATGTTCAAAGAATCCCAACATTTCTTAACATTGTTTGGTCTAAAAATATGAGCACTAAAAGAAAGAGTGGATGAAACTACACAAACCAAGAAGAAAACAGCTGTTACCAGCAATAGAATCACCGCAAGTCCAGAGCTGAAAAAGATGGACGACAAACGGTGGTAGAGGCGGTCGACATGGCGTGTTTGTGGTCTCTGTATTCAGTATTCAGTGGCTGGGAGACTTTGCAGTTTTGGGGATTTGTTTTAGTTTAGGGCGTAATTAATACGGGATTTATGTGATGTTTAATTAATTTAGGGTATTAATCTAATTGGGTTAATTTTTAGAGCATTAGGCCTAATTTTCCCATCTAAGTATTTGGTGTGTTCTTTCATTCTGATCGTGTGTGTGCTTTGCCTTTTTGAGAGGAAACCGGTGGCTGTCCTTATTGTTCTTCTTCTTCTCCATGCATTGGCTTTTATTTCTTTTCTCTTTGCCTTTGTGGCTTGCAAACCACCACCATATTTGTGTCCTTTGTGGATACATTGAGTTGAGCAACCGAAGTAAACTAATAGTAGTGTATTTTGGATCATTGATTTGAGGTGTTTGATAAGGTCAAAATTAGTAAACTGAGAAATGGATGGAGGCACAACACAAAGAAGTAATAAAGGGCAACCATCGTTTTCTCCAATATGCAAACACGTGGTTCCTCCTCAATTGCACAATCACACACGGTTCCAACAAACTTAAAGAAGGCTACATATATAGTTAAGGTTATAAACCGAATTGGGCCTAGAAAGGGGTTAAATGGGCCAAGAAAAAAGAGCCATCCAGTAAACGATAATTTGGGTCGTGAGCAACATTAATAAATTAAGCTGCTTTCAATTATCCACATTTTTTTTCTGGTTGAGCCTTTAGATTTGGTTTGTTTGTCGAGATTGGTAGCATGAAACTGAGCTTGAGAAATTACCGATTTCAAAGAGCTATCACAACAATTTGTATCAATGCTTCTAGGTGGTGCTTGTTATTGTTCGGCCTGAAACAGCTGTATTTAGTAGAGAGAGAGGGCTTTTTATTTTTAGAAAGGCTATCAACTGAAACGTTTACGTATATAGATATAGTGTGTGCGTGTGGGGTGTAGGTATATCGGCTGGAAATCAACCAAAAAACGCTAAAAGAATCGGTAGAAGAATAGAATGAAAATTGCCCAAGTCTTTAAAATTCGTTAACAATTAGAATATTCCAAGACTTGTTAAAAGAAGTTCGATTAATGAAATCATCTGGGTTGATAACATCTAATTAATGAAGTCATCTAGTCATTAACATCTGATTAATGAAATTTTATAAACGTTATTACTGTTCAGGAATAAATTACTGCCCAGTACATATCATCTGGATTATCGTATCCCGTATTTCTTATCACCTATCATTTTAGGGGACATTGATTAATGAAATTTGAAGTTTTACCTTAGGAAAATAAGAATTAGCTTACGAATTACCATTATGTTGTGAATATATAACATACAAAACCAGATTACACATGACCATAATATTGTGTATGTATAATATGTTGGAAATAAATCTCACATCGCCTGTAGACAATGTCTTGGGCCAGTTTATAAACAATGTGGCAAACCTCTCTTGTTGAACCGGTTTTGTGAGATGAGTTAGGCCCATGAATTTCTACTTGGTATCAGAGCCTACCACATAATTGATGTTGGCCCACACTACTTACACGTGAGGGAGGGTGTTGGAAATAAATCCCACATCTCCTGTAGACAATGTCTTGGGCCAGTTTATAAACAATGTGGCAAACCTCTCTTGCTGAACCGGTTTTGTGAGATGAGTTAGGCCATGAATTTCTACATAATATACAAATTCAAATTACAAATTACCATTACATTTATTCAATATAACTTGCTTCTTCTTTTTTTTCTTTTTATATTCGAAAATGTTGAATTTTTGGTAAAAAATGTATAATTTTTTTAGGAAGTTGCATTTTTGTCTCTAATAGGTGGTGGGTTTGCCTTGAAATTAGAATATACACACCCATTGTGGTTTATTTTCTCATGAATTAAGTTATTGTAAGGGATTTAGGGAGTGCTTGGATGTATGTTGAATTTGTGGTTTATTTGAATATATGTTCCATTGTGAATTGATATGTTCAATTTATTGCAATGTGATTCAATTTGTTGATTCATAGCTTAAGTAATGTGATTCATTCCATGGTTGATTCAATTTATTGCACTGTCATTCATTCTATGGTCATTGTGGATTAGAAAATTTGATTTATGTTTGCACCTAGGGAGTTTCTTTAAAGTACAGACGGAACATCTATCGAGAAAATCAGTCATTCTCGACATACAGTTACTGAATTTCTCGACAGTTTGAATGGATTGCTCGACGGTTATAATAAAATGAAAATGTGTTTTAGTTGTTTCACTATGTGTTGTACAAATTCATTACATGATAAATAATCATCTAACATTTGAATTTGTTCATGTTAATGGAGTTGCAGATGGATTTCGAACGCCCTACAATAAGAGTGTCCGGAAGAGATGAAATAATAGTACACAATATGACTTCATTGACTTAGACAACTATGTGTTGCTTTTGGACTTATAATTTGTTGTATTATTTTGAAGTTATATAATGACGTGTACGTCAAACAACTTATTTTTATGTTTGTTTAGTTCATGTTTATGTGCGAAAAATATTTTTATTATCTAGTAGGTCGAACTATCCAAATATCATGTGTAAAGAATCATTTGTAAATATGTTAGATGATCAACGATACTACCACTAAATTCCTTTTTCCCAACTTGGATAATGTTTCTAGCCAATTATCTCAATCACTGAATTATGAAGTCGATGATATTTTCAAATACACGGTTCCTTACGAAGATGACTCCGATAATGATGAGTTGATCGGTAACATTCCACCACCCGAGGTCAATGTCATGAGTTCGGATGATGAGGAGGAAGTTAGTGGAAGTGAAAGTTCAAATGTCGACGACGCTTGATGTATGCAAATAATGCGTCATGTTATCAACTATATTTAAATTTTCTACTTTTATCAAAGATTACGTCTTAATGTATAATCATAATCACAAGGAGATGTGATTGTGAGATACAAATTACTAAATCTTAAATCAATCATTGTCGTATGTAATAACGAGATATATATATTGTTATTACTGAAGACCACCACGTGTGGCAGTTCTTACTTGTTAAGTACGTAACTGATCTCACAAACTAAAGTGTGGTGACACTTAAATGAAAATGTGAATGTTTTATTATAGAACAAAACATTGGAGACCCACTGGAAAGATTTCACATGGAAAACTATGTGATTGTCAGTGGTTAATCTCTAATGTTTGATAGTGAAATTGGTCCTTCGACTTGAGGTCACCATAGTACCTTATACAAAGAATGTCATACTTTGGTGATGTTGGATGTTATTTTACCGAGAGTTACTAATACGACATCTTTTGGATATGTCAAGAATTATATGAAAGTTGTGAATGATCAATAGGTGATTCGTCATTCTTAGATAGTAAGAAATTGATCTACATTTCGGTCGGTTAAATTGATAACGAAATCATTGGCCAAGGTGTATTCATAAGTCGAAAAGAGTTTTCGACTTACATTGATTTAATAGTGGAATGAAAGGTATGATCAATAATTAAGATTGACACACATCTATATCTCATAATGGATCAGATCATATTGACGAAGAGATTATAGTTTCACAGTAAATGAACAAGTTTGGTTTTGTCATACCACATGACATTTTTCGTCACATGTATTGCACGACACATTGTTAGATGTCAATCTGAGATGACGGATGTGAATTGATGATATATTAAAAGTGATATTTTAATTTGTTAATTTTGATTAGATCAAGATAATAATTCACAGCGTTGGACATCGTGATTGGGAACCTAATGTGTGACACACAAAAGGAGAATTAGAAGAACGAGATTTACCAACTAATTATTTAACAAGTGTTGTATAATTAATTAATTGAGTTGCTTGTTAATAAACCCGATTCGTGGACCAAATTTAATTAATTTAATTAATTAAATATTGGACTGAGTTCAGCTTAAGAGACAGATCCAGCCAAATTGGACTTATATTACCAAGCTATTAAGGTTTTAGAAATATTGAACAAGATTCATATTTTTCCTAACACAAGAAAAGATAAATCATAATTCTCCCATTCTTATTCCCTATGTGGATTTCTATTGGGGATTGGACAATTGGACAGCTATAGATTACAAATCGTGATTGTTCGTGTTCAAGATAAGCAAATGAATTTGTAGAATTCAACTAAGGTATATTTTTATCACAATTTCTAACTATACACAAAACAAATTCTTGATGGGAATTGAAATATGTTTTATTTTTCTCTTGTATGATTAAATAAATTCTCAACAGATTAATAAAATTTGAAGCTTTTCCCTAAAAGAAAAAAGATTCAGATTACAAAGTACATAATTAACGTAATATTGTGTATGCCCCTGTTTGGAATTCTTTTTTTTTTTTTTTCCAAAAACTCATTTTTAATA
This sequence comes from Fraxinus americana, assembly GCA_035079005.1. Taxonomy (NCBI): domain Eukaryota; kingdom Viridiplantae; phylum Streptophyta; class Magnoliopsida; order Lamiales; family Oleaceae; genus Fraxinus; species Fraxinus americana. The sequence continues at coordinate 29,759,513 of CM068714.1, forward strand.
ATCCATTCTTTTACAAAATAATGTTACACGTAAATTCAAAAATTTTCATTATTTTTTAACCATACATTCTAAAAAAATCATTATTTCAAAACACATTTTCTTCAATATCTAATTTTAATGGAGTCCAAACAGGGGCTATGTATTTAATGCCCATGGAAATCATAAAACTAGCCCACATTCAAATGACCTTTAGTGCATGTATCACAAAGTTTAAATTATAAATGTTTTCACACATTCAAATCCGTAACACACTTCTTCAGTTTTTAATTTAAATACTTGCAAACAAGCTTTTAAACATTCATAGATTTTATTTAATATAGATTTTGATGCAGAATCCTTCCAAGATTTAACATATTTTCATACAAATCCCAGAAAATCAATTTACCATTTAAAACGGTATCAATAGAGAAAATATGAATATAGTTCCAAATCATACATGTATAAATATATGTACAAAATTAGGTTACAGATTACCTTAATCAATCGATCCCCTGGTAAATGAATGTGTTCCTCAACTCCAAAAATCATAACCCTTCAATCGATTAACATGAAAAACTCTACTGTATTTCTTACTCTTTTGGTGCTTTCCACCTTCCTATCATTTGGTAAATTTTTTTTTTTTTTTTTAAGGCAATATCGAAGGTCCGCTTAAAATTAAAACGCTAATAGAGTTACTTATTTTGACAGGTACGACGCAAGAAAATCCTTGCCCAAGTCTGGTTAGCTATGGTGGCCATCGCTACAAGACTGTCTGAAAAGGTGCGATAACTATTGCAAATTCGTTGGATGCTATGGTGGACAGTGTAAAGATAAAATATGTTGTTGTCTTGCTTGTCCACATGGATTGAAATAATAAATCCATGTTGGTTGAAATAAATAAATGCTTTAATCCATATCCTTTGTTTGTTGAACTTTTTCTTTTTTCTCCAAAATTGCAAAATCTCTATATTTCTTAGTGTTGTATTATATGAATCTTGAAATTACATCGCAAAGCGGTGCGAGGCCATGTTTTAGTCTTAGCCCATGTTTGAGGTCATTATAAAAAGAAAATGGAGGGAAAATGATGTTTTGAATAACGATTTTTTGAAGAATGTGTGGTTAAAAAGAAGAAAAAAGTTTTGAACTTACGTCAGAATATTTTATCGTGTGAATGTTTGATCAAAAATAAGTATGAAAAATAAAGAGTATTAATTTAAAGAGAGTCGAACAAGGGTTTAAGTTGGTCCTCAAGTCCATTCAAACCACAAATTTATACCTTGAATAACAATTGAAAAAATAAATAAACTGAAAGAAGCATTTTAAAAAACACAGAGATATTCTTCTTTTAAATTTGTTCAAATTTCAACCAACAAAAGTACCTCGTAAATTTAATTTTGTCATGACTATATATATATATATATAATTTTTTTATTATTTTTTATTTTTTTTGGGATGCACCTCCGCTTTAGACAAATTCAATTTTTTTATTATTTTTTATTTTTTTTGGGATGCACCTCCGCTTTAGACAAATTCATGCCCATTAAAGTTAAATTTAATAAGATGAAATACATTTGAAAGTCTATTATAGATATAGTTAAATTTATTGTATATATATATATATATATATATATATATATATATATATATATATATATATATATATATATATATATTTATTTATTTATTTATTTATTTATTTATTATTATTATTTTTTTTTATAACCGTGGATGTTCGGACCAGCTTACGCGCACCTCGACTAATTCCACGGGGCCCTGAAGTTTACGACCGGGTACTCACCTTAGTGGCCCTGAGGGGATTCGAACTGGTGACCATTGGGGAGCAAACTCAAGGCCTGACCAATGGAGCAACCCCTCAGGGTTGAAATTTATTATATATTTTCCACTAATTAAATTCCTTTTGTTCACAGAATTTGCCAACTGCAAAATCAACTAAAACCTAACAAGTCCAATGAGCAGAATACTCAATGTATGCTAGCGTCAACATTTAAAAAGACTTAATCAGGTACTAAGACATTATATCTACATGAGGCGAGGCATAAGTCTTAAGTCCCAGTGAGGCGTAAGACTCAAGATAGAATAATAAAAGAATTCGAAAGAATATAAAAATACAAAAATACAAAAATATGCTCATAATATACCATAACCCTTTAATATAAAATCCGTAACAAAACTAATTAACCAAATGAGCATTATAAGTTCTCAAATTTCATGTAATATAATTATAATCTATTAGTGAAAGTGGAGACAGCTCAAAAATTTTGCCTATATATTGACTATGGCCGATATGCAGAAGCTACAAATTTACTAATTGAGTACATTGAATCCTTGGCATCAGGGAGTTCTTTCTTCTCACCAGCTTGCCTAAGAGTTCTGATAGTTTTGTCAAAAGCTATGAGTGCATGTTTGGTAGACAATATTGGAGAGCACTTGACATTATAATGAACAAGATTTTAGCTTCTCATTCTTTCTT